>JAADXF010000651.1:0-13756 GCA_023337575.1 Pythium chondricola | reverse complement strand
GATTCGAAGAGGTAAACTCCTTCTTGACGAGCTACATGCTGACGGAAGCTTCTAACAGTAGCTGCGATAAACGCAGAAAACAAAAACACCAGACGCAGTTGGCCCGGGGTCGTACGATGTATCTGTGCATCGTACGCGACCGATACACCAACCACCACCACCCGAGCCACCAAAGACTGCCGTACGTCCCCATACCAGGCCAACACTGACACACACTCAGTAGATCTCAGCCTCCCGTGTCATGCAAACAGGCTATCGTCCTACCCTCGGGCCGCCTCAAGCAGTGGGGAGGCAAGCCAGACGACCGGGAGATGGGCGCGCCAGACGAATGGAAGATCACCTCCGAGAAGCCATCACCCACAACTTATTCCTTCCAACGGGCAAAGCAGAAGACATGGATCGAGCAAATAGAGGAACACCAGCGTCGGACCAACCCACAGGTTCGTCCACTCCCATCCCTCGCACCACATCACACCACGAAGCCTGAACAGCGTCTCCCCGACTTCCTTCAAGGGTGTCGCAACCCTATTTCCACCAAGGCGGGAGCCGTGATCGCGATGCTTGATGCAAGCAGTGGAGAGAAGGATGATGCGGCTCCGCCATGTGCTTCTTCGGCCGATCTCCACTTCAGCCAGCAAACACTGGAGGCGATAAAGCCACTCATTCCTGAGGCGCTCTCACCGTTGGACAACTCTAACCCTGAGCCATAACTAAAGAGGACTCGAGAGCTATCTGTGCAGATGTCTACTGTTTACACACTGCTCGCGCTGACAAATGGTATCCAAGACGTGGGCCTCCGCGTTAAAAGTGGCTGGGTGCCAACGGCCAGCAAGCAGTTACCTCGCTAATCATGGCCAACAAAGAACACGTCGTCTAAATTGAGCACAAGACTCCTACGCGCACAGCAAGCAGTGCCACGCTTGAGCCGGCGACACTGATCCCGCCTTCAACTTTGCTGAAATCCAATCCTGTCCACGCCTCCGAGCCGCGCTCGTCATGGGCGATGCACGCGCCGAACCGCGAGCACCGACTCCTGTCCCCATGCCAGGACTCATAGCTGGCCCATCGGTGTTCTCTTCGAATGATGATGTACGTGGGCTGTCAGTGGGGTCCTTCCAGCACATGCCACCACGCACACAGTCCAGCTCTTCCTCGGGCAGGAACAACTCCGACCGCAAGAGCAGCATCCACCACCGCAGCTTCCCCGCCCATGAAATCTTGCCGACCAGTACACTCATCACACAAGCCACGGCACAGCTGACTAATGCACGCCGCACCACTGCGCACGCACCAATCTACGGCACCACCAAGGTGCAGCCGTCTCCAAGCGAGGCCGAGTTCATGACCTCGTCATCAACAAACACCCATGTACCACGGAAGCGAGCAAACATGCAGACCTTTCCGTTGCGGTTCCGCGACGCCAGCCTCGACGACATCTTCCTCAAGCACTACATCATGTACGTGGTCAAGAAGGTACGCGTTGCGTACCAGGTCATCGTGTTCCTCAACAGTGGGCTGCTTCTTGGTCAGTACGTGACCCACCCACTCGCGACACACAGCAGCGTCTTCGCCTCTCGGGTAGCACTCATCGCCCTCGCGCTCGTGTTCTACGTCTTCTCTTATTTCGCCTGGTTCCCTCTCTATTTTGACCGGCTACTGTTCGCCCACTATTTCCTTCACGGACTCGTGCTTGTGTTGCCACGGCTCTTCTTTCTCACTGGCACATGGAGCGATCACGACAGCCTCGCGGTCGCCCAGAACACGCTTTTCAGCTCCCAGAAGAGCATTCAAATGATGCTACTGCTCTACTTTCTGCTCGTGTTCAACGCCAGCGGCCTGCGGTTCACAACCGCGACGTTGTGCACTGCTTGCCACATCCTGGTCAAGGTGTTCTTCGTCGTCGTGTTCTGCAAGGAGTGTTTGTTCTTCCAGCAGCTCGAGTCAAACGTGAGCTTGGCGATGGCGTTCTTCTGCATGCTATCTTCGTACTACAGTGAGCGACACGTGCGACTTGAGTTCGTGGAGCGGCTTAGCGTCTCGGAAGAACGCAAGCGACGAGACGACCTGCTCGAGACCATGCTGCCCGTCCACATCAAAGAAAACCTCAAGCAGAAGCGCACTGATGAGCTGGCCGAGTTCTACGAGGAGGTGTCGATCCTCTTTTGCTACGTCAGCAACTTTCAAGTGCTCGCCAAGCACGCGAGCGCGATCGACCTCGTCAAGCTCATCAATCGCATCGTGTTCTGTTTTGACAAGGCCACAGATGCACGAGGCGTGTACAAAGTCGAAGCTATCGCCGAGACCTATATGTGCGCCGCCGGCGTGCCGTACCGGGACCCATACCACTGCGAGAAGATCGCTGACATGGCGCTCACGATGATGCGAATCCGCGACACAGAACAGTGGAGCTTCAACGGCGTGGAGATCCAGCTCCAGATCGGCATCCACTCCGGACCGGTGGTCGCCGGAGTCGTTGGAAGGAAGACGTATAGCTACCACCTCTTTGGAGACACGGTCAACACATCGTCGCGGATCTGCTCGTCCGGTCTGCCAGGCAAGATCCAAATCAGTGAGCGCACTCGGCAGCTGCTCTCTAGGACCGGTTGCTACCAGATCTCAGACCGGGGCATGATGAATTTGAAGGGTAAAGGATCGGTCAAGCTGTACTGGCTGGAGGGCAAGCACGGCGCGCGCCGACAGGAGCAAACGGATATCTCAGGTACACTCGAGACCACCGTGGAAGACTGCATACGAGCCCAGGTCTCGGACGATGCAGCGCTGCACCACCGCAGCGATGACTTTATCGGGTACATGAACGCAGTAGAAATCAGCATGTCAACGCTCCGCTTCCAGCCCAAGCACAAGCGCCAGCGCAGAGGGTTTTCGAAGGGTACGATCACTATTAGCCCAAGTGCGTTGGATATTAAAGACGTGGCCGGCACTGCAGGCGAGATGGAGAACGTCTTCCGCGTGGACCACGACCGAGAGAGCGCGCCGCAGTTCTTAAACTCGGTGCGTGCGTTCGCGATCGTGCTTGGGCTCTCGATCGTGTCCCAAGTATACAACCAGAAGAAGACCACGACCATTGGCAATATCAAGTACGTGATCAACTCGGCGACATTCTTCGGCGCGCTGGTGACGATCTACCTTCTGCAAAAGGCACCGACACGGGCCGACAAGTACAAAGAACGCCTCGGTGTGCTGTGTGGCACTCTGTTTGTTGTGCTGGTGAATCTGCAGATGCTCTTCCCTGACGGCGGTGATGACAGCAGCAATCCCGCGGCTCCCGCAGTTGATGGCGTCAGCGACTTCAACTCGTTTCTGGAACTGAGCATTCTCCACGCGGTGTTCTTCGGGCTGGCGATTCGCCTGCGGTTTCTCAACGCAACTCTGGTGAATGCCATTTCTTTCACGGTCTTCTTCGTGCTCAGCGCATTTCTGAAGACGGAGACCTGGTATCAGCGCACGGAGAACCTGCTCTTGTACCTGTCGGTCACGTTGCTTGCGGGCCACTTTGGGTACAAACGGGAGCTGGGTTTGCGAAACGACTTCTTGCTCAAGTGCACATTGCGACTGGAAAAGCAAAAATGTGAGGACCTGTTAGCCAACATGCTTCCGTCACCACAGTACGCGGAGGCACTGATGCGGCAAGCCACTGTCGTGGATGAATTGGCTGAAGTCACCTTGCTCTACTCGGATATGGTCGGCTTCACGACGCTTGGATCGAGTCTGCGACCCGGCGACATCTTCATCCTGCTCAACAAGATCTATTCGTCGTTTGACAAGCACTTGGACGCGCTCGGAATCTACAAGATGGACACAGTGGGCGACGCGTTCATCGTCATTGGTGGACTTCCAGACCACAAGAGCGAAAAGCACCATGCCGCTGCCATCGCGGCGTTTGCGATTGAGATGCTCCATGAGATCGACCGCTTCTGTGAGGAGACCAAGGTCTCGCTGCAAATGCGGATCGGGATCCACACTGGCAAGGTTGTCGGCGGTGTCGTGGGCATCAAGAAGCCGCGGTACCTGATCTGGGGTCACAATACTGTTGTTGCAAACCTCATGGAGTCGAGAGGCACGCCTGGACGCATCCAAGTGTCTGACGATACGTACCAACACCTCCGCATGTGCCCCGAGTTTCGTCTTGAAGAGCGTGTCGGCCGCGTGCAAATTGGAGAGAACGAGGCCATGCGCACGTTTTTCCTGGCCAAAGACCACCTCTCCGTCAAGCAGAAAGTCATCTCGCGGTATTTGCAAGCGCGACCACTGCTCAACACGATCGCACTGGCACAGCTGCGCAGTTGTCTCCAGTTGCCGGATAACTCGCCGCTCTCGAAACAACTGGAAGCAGCTCGCCCGCCGCTTGAGCACTCGCGATCCTTCGTAGACATCATCGGCAAGGGGTGACAGCATTCCCGACCCCACAGTTTTGGAAATAGAAAGTAGGAGGTTGCTCTTGATACAAATCAGTATTGCTGGTGATGGAATCGTCTAAGCCTTGGCTGGTTTGGGTCGCTTCGTGGGTGTCCGAGTGCCTGGAATCTGCCGAGCACATAAACTAAAGCATCAGAGCTGGTCATTCATCATACTGTCTCTTGATACGCACCATTGTGTCTGGATTCGTGGGGTCCGGTACCCACGTGAGCAAGCTGATGTTGAACGATTCCTTGAAGAGCATGGAGAACTCGCCGACGCGCTCCACGCGGCCACCCCACAGATACACGCGGCCATTCTTGTACACGACCTGCGACTGGAGAATTTGAATGATGTCGCCTAGCCGCACATGCTGTGCGAGGGTCTTGGGGAGCACGAGGGAGACGCAACCTGTGTCGTCGCCAACGAGCAGCGTGGCGTTCGCGCTCGTGTTGGCCTCGTCTTTCACGTTGGACTCCATCACGATGACCTTGGTGTAGCATTCCTTCTCTACGAGTGCGGGTGTGAGATCTTTTACACGAATAAACGTTGGCTTCTTGCGCGTTGGCGTCGCTGCGGCCGTCGCCCCGCTGTTGCGGCGTTCAATCTCCATGTTGGCTCTTGGGGGAAATCTGCATGACAATCACTCTGATCAAAATTTTAGAAATAGAAACGAACCAGCAGAGCGAACGTTTCTATTGACTTCAACTTTTGGGGGAGTGAACGGAAAAGGAAGCGAAGTGTCTGTCGCGCAAGGTCGATCGCACGCGCATGCGCCAATAGTGAATCTACGTCGCAAGGCCGCATCTATTATATCGATAGAACTCATCTGGGAGCTTTTGCACGTGAGCATCTGCTGTCAACGCCGCAAACGAAAGCCTTTTTCCCGATTAATGAAGCGGCTCTTTCAGCGCTCCGCGAGCAGCACGCCAGTGCAGCCTCCGAGCAGAGATGACAATCTCGCTGCAGAAGAAGAAGCAGGCCACAAGCCATCACCCGATAAAGGTGCTTCGGTGGATCGCTCTCGCCGGTCCTACTCACCCGAGCGCATAGCGGCCGTCTTCAAACGAGGCTCCAGTCCAGAGAAGCTCGCTACCAAAGATCTCTCCCAACAGATGAAGGAACCCGAGCTGGCGACGCCAGCACACGCACTGGATGCAGGCACAAGCGCGCTGCATCGTCATGTGCTCACGTACGTGACGTCGCTGTCGTCAAGGGACCAACAAGCAGCGCTAAGAGCGATTCACACCAGTATGGTCACTCAACTCGCGAGCAACGAATGGTACGTCAGCCATTAATACATTGATACCTCCAGGCACTCAGTACTGATGCCTTCTTCCTTTCGATGTAGTGGGATGCCACCAGATGACACAGATCGACTGATTGGCGTGTGTTCGCAACGCTTTCGCGTCCTAGCTCAGCGAAAGCTTGACACGTTCATTGCAGCACGGCCAAAACCCGGAGATGGGCCATCGATACTCATCTCGGATGACGAGAATACGGAAGAAATCACCATCACTTTAGAAGTTCTTCACGGGCTTTTCCATGCCGGCGAAGACCCCATCGAACTCCATAAGAGCGTCATCCTTGTTGTCAGCGAACGAATCCCATCAACACTGGTCAAAATGCTGAAGGCCCTTTCCAACGCGACGTTGGCGAGTGAAAAAGAACTGCGATTCACGGAACTGGCCCTGACGATGCTGTCGAAAGTGGTTCGCTTTCCAGAAACCGTGAGTGAGCTCATCGACACGTCTACGCTCCATCGCATCTTCAATGTCAAGCTGAGAAGTCGCCAAGAACAGGTCCAACTACTGGAGGTGAACCAAGCCACACATCTTTTCTTTGACCCAATTCGGATTTTGACTCGTGAATGCTGCAGATCATCTTCAAGATGCTGTCTTCCATGCCAGGACCCCTTTGGGATCGTGTCATTGGACATTTCACGGAGTATCGATGCCTGTTGGAGCTTCCTCAAGTCGCCACCGGCCTTCCTTGTCTTCAGAGAGTCATCTTGATTGTGGCACAAGTCTTATCAGCGGCAAGCACCCGAGGAGTTTTCTCGCTTCACGCTCTGTTGCGGCAAGACGAATTCTATGCACAAGTGTTCACTGCATTCGAGTCAGTGTTTCGCGGTACCTGTACTGGGATGGATGACGAAGAATCGCACCAATCCCTCAGAAGCGCACTTGCCCAACTCTGTCATAGCGGCGGTGAAAACAATGCTGTGATGTCCACAGGTAACGACGACTGTTTCGTGCTGTGTGCTGATCGAGTCAGAAAATCTGCGAGATCCAGTTTCAATTCTGAGGCTTTCGCGCTGTTGTGCCAAGTGATAGAGTTGCTTCACATTAAAGTCCAAGAAGTGACGAACAACGATAGCGCGCGCCTGAGTGTTCTCCAACGCCAAGAGTGCCTTTATGTCCAAGAAGTTGGTCAATTGGTCGTTGCGAATCCCGGTGACTACGTTTTTATCGAGGTGAGCTCACAGTGAATGGAAGTGCATGTGCCGCGAACTAATCGGTGGCTAAACAGAAATCGGGAATAACGACTGTCCTACTCCGACGGCTGCACATGTACCCAGAAGTGACAAGGCTCGCGGTTGGTTCCGTTCTCGCAGCAATCGCTATCGAAGCTTCCATCATTCCGCATCGAGAACTACGCGTCGTTGCTCAACTGATCGACCCCGAATTCGTCGCCACCGACAAATGTGGCGAAACACCCAGTGACTTGAGCGTGTTGCTGCTCTTTCTCATCAACTTGCTTCGATTCGATGACATGTACCAGTCAATCTTTCGATCAACCGGCTTGCTCGACTCCATCGTGAAACTCTTTCGATCGCAAGCGATGCAATCGTGTGCAGAAGACATTCGCGCAACAAGGATCAATGTCGCGCACCCGACCGGCTTGCTCAAACTAGGGTTCAGCGAAGACTTTGAGGCGAGCGCAGAAGCAGATCACGACGCGGTCGAAGTCGATGAAAAGAGCCTCCTCCTGCAGTTATCATCCCATTGTCGCCAAAGCTCGACAGTTCGCAAGCATCAGACACAGCGGGAATTCGACCACAGCGTGTTCGAGCGGATCATCGAGCTCTTGATCATACTCACCAATAATCCTGGACAAGAGCGAACAAGGATACACCACGAACCAAACGACAAGAACGCGCTACTCGAGATGCAATTTCTCGAGAGCTTATGCGTGCTTCTTTGCGACAAGCGGTATCGAGAATCCGCGCTTCGTCTGTGGGATGGAGTTCTCCGCTCAGTGACGGAAGAAGGCACACAGAAGACTGCCACATACAACGTCATCAATTGCTTCCTCCAGTCAGTGCGGTACGTTGCGTTACCACTGTACTACGAAGGCGAGACGGACATCACGTTCGCGTTCAAGGGTTCAGCTTCACTGCTGTATCAAGCAATTCGATGGCTTGATGAACTCGTGCGTCCGAATGATTCGAAGCTCCCACGCGAGGTCGAGCGAAGTCGATGCAACCACCAGGATCGTGTCCTCGCTGGGTTGATCAAATGCGACGCCATCCCAACGTGTCTTGCAGTTCTCTGCACACTCACCAGAGTCGTCCGCGTTCATCACGACGGGTGCAGGTCAGCGTTCTCCTCATTGCTGCGAGTTCTCCATCTATTGACGTCGTCCAGTGCTTTCACTGCAGATCAGCTGGAGAGGTGAGTAGTCATTTTCATCGCTCCTGCTGGAGATCTGATCTAACAACCCCTATAGGCACGCGATGTACGGTTTTATTGGAGACACGATCCACCGCTACCTTGTTGCAGCGTACGAGAACTCACGTGTGGCGACTTCAGATAGCCAGCTAGGCTTGAGAGCGGTTCTTGGTCTGTTGGGTTGGTCGATTGATGACTGTCACGTGTCGGAATGGGGAGAGCAAGAGCTCATCGCAGACGCAAATCGTCGAAGGCTTATCAAGAACTCAAGTGCACTCGAGGTGGCGTTACAGATCGTGTCATTATGGGGTGACCAGATGCAATCATCTAGCGTCGAGTCAGTTCTTTTGTTCATCGCAAGACTTCTTGAGAGGTAAGCGGTCTCCGTTTTATGCCTTCTACGTTCTCGGTCACTCAGTTGATTACCTGGAATGAAAGCCCCGAAAACGCATCCAAGTGCGCACAGGCAGGTCTATGCGAGGTGCTGCTACGATGCTTCGCGTCTGATCTCACATGTCTCCCGCATGGTTCACGTGGCCTCTCAACCGCGCTGCTTGATACGTCCAGTCCATATCACGCGCATTTGTTATCGGTTATCAGACTCGTGGCTGCCGTCAGTATCCCATCGTCCCAAGTCGCTCGGTGGATCAACATCATCATCAACGCTGCATCAGCGCGCACCGACGCCACCCCAGCCTCGACTTCTGCGGTTTCGTCGATGCTAACGCTTTTTGTAGATGGTGCTCTCAGTCGTGCGACACAGAACGTCCCAGCGATCCAGTTTGAAGCTTCTCATGATGGCTTCGCCCAGATGCAAATTCCAGAAGTGCTATCCCGGCAATCCGCGATGTCGTCTCAACATCTTCAAGCTCAAAGTGCAAGTTCCTCGTCGCAAGTGCTTGCTGCCAAGACGTGGCCACCATCTGATGGCTATACGGCATTGATATGGATGCGGATTGACGCGACTGAGACGAAGGAAGAGCGAGAGAGACAATACTGGGATCTCCTTATGATGAACAAGTGCGTGCTCTGCAAGAACGTGCTTCGAGATGAGTCGTCGCTCAAGTGCTCCCATCGTGCTTGCAAAGCGTGTCATGAGGCACTCCTAAATCACGGGGCGGAGTGCGTCGTCTGCAATCCTCCGACGTTTTTCCTCTTTCGCTTCCGATCCGGCGACGGAAAATCGGTGAGCGAGCTCTTTGTACGTGGCTCCAAGATTCTCATGCGAACAAGCGCGGGTTCCAAGACCGGTATTGGCCAGTTCACTCATCCAGCATTGTCCGCAAACCGGTGGTATCACATTGCCATCGTGCACACGAAGCAGCGCTTCCAGTCAAGCCAAGCGACACTCTATATTGATGGCATCCCGCAGGAGTGCGTCAAGGTATCATACCCATCCAGCACGGCAAGCGGACAGCCACTAAGTGGACTGATCGGCATTCCAGCCCAAGCCCGCCGAGTATCCAGTGCAAGATGGTCTATCGGACCTTTGTACTTGCTCGACGACGCGCTATCTGGCCATCTGATTAACGCAGTGTTCGCGGCGGGTCCGAAATACTCTGGGCTCTTCTCCGGTTCGGCTGGGAACAACGAGCTCACGATATGCACCGACCATCTCCAGATCGACAACTTGCTGCTGCTTGACGAGTACACAAAAGATCCGATGCGCACGCTTATCGAGTCTGTCGAAGCAGTTGAGCGTACAAGTAAGAGCTCAATCCTCAGAGGCAGTCTGTCGGTTGCAACCGCTGCGTCATCAACTGCCGCCGCCATCGTCAACGATATCAAGTCGAGAAACAGCAGCGGATCAAGCGTCTTCTCACGAGTCCCGTCGACAGTGACAAGCGTGTGTATGCCGATTGCACAAGAGCGGGTGCTCTTGGTCTACTGTGCGAGCGACGCCGTGGATTCGGATCTCTCTGTGCTCGCCTGCGCCAAGCTCGACGGTCGACCCCTTGCTCATCTTCTCGGTGGTGCATCGACGGCATATTCGCCTACCCTTGTGGACAAGTTGAACGAACTGTGCGGATCGGGTGCCCGCATTGCGTTCATCCTACTTGAAGTGGCCAAGAATGAGCGCGAGGTCGAGGCGGTGCTGGAGTTGCTGTGGTGCCTCCTACGGGAGAGCCCAGAAAGTCTCATAGCGATGGAAGCTGATCATGGGTACGGAGTCGTCAACTACCTTCTCCACCAAAAGCCTGCAGGCGTTCTCAGTGAACGCGTTCTCCAGATTCTCTTTCGCATCGTTGGTATCGAGTTCGATGACGAGTCTTTCTCCTCGACGACCGTTCAACGAGACAGCGCGACCAGAAATCTTCACGCGATGCAGCATTTCATCTTCGATCATTCGCTGTGGCAACGGGCACCCGCTCAATCCCAGAGACGGCTCTTTTCGACATTGTACGCGTGTCTGATGGCGGGTGGAGACGACAAAGACGCGCTGATCCGAGAACGCAACCGCGCCCAGCTGCAGTCTCTCTCACTTGTGCGTCAGCTCTTGTACGTCTTTCTCGACGCCGGAACGGACGAGGAGTCGCTTCGAGTGATTGCAGACTTGATTCTCGTGTGCTTGACCGCTGGCGCCAATTCAGGATCTTCGAACTCATCGTCTCGTGAAGCGTTCACCGAAGAAAACTTCGCCGAAGTCGCATCGTTTCTCGCCTGCACGCTGTCTCGTGACACTGAAGACCATCGTGTTGATCCAAACGGTGACGAAGAAGAAGAATCAGTCGGTAGGGATGCTTCCCAAGTCGCTCTTGGCGTTGATCCTGAGCCTTCGACACACGCAATTACGAACACCGTTAGTCCCGTTGCTCGACTTTGTCTCAGTCCGCGTGGGAAGACCGACATGTCGTCACCGGTCTTCACGGTACTAGCATCAGTCAAACAAGCCCCGGATGCAATTGAAGAGCAGGCCACTCCCGGAACAGCAAACTCGAATGCTCGGAGCTTCTTGACGCAGCAGATTCTGCTTCAGATGCTGACAAAAGCCGTGCAAAAGCACGATTTGAAGGAGAATCGCGATCGCGACGAAGTCGACGGCTTGTACATTGAGAGTAGCACCAGTGAACCAGGCACGGGTGCGTCAAGTTCATCCACAAACGGCGTGGCAAGTGCCGCACAACGGCTCCAGCTTCAGTACGCGTCGCGCATCACCGGCTTTCGAAAGATCTTGTCTCCGCGTTGGATCAGTTTCTTTCTCGTCCCAGCAGCGACGGTCTCGACCTCGATGGAGTGGGTATCGTCCCAGTCCGTGATTGCAGCTCTCAAGCTGCTCGCCGCACTGCTCTCTCGGCCAAAGTATGAATCAGCTTTCCGCAAAGAAGGATACTACCGTTTCCTAGCGCAAGGACTCCCGTGCGACCGTCGAACGATCCGATGCCATCCGGCGTTCCCGTTCGAGCAAATGTGGTACACTCTATTCTGCATCATGCTGGGGCCACCAGTTGATGGCATCCCCCACAACGTCGAGTTCGAGATGTTCTACTTGACCAAGGACTTTGCGCTCAACATGCAACGCGACCGGGTCATGAACGCCAGTATCCTATGCGTGATGTTGACGTTGTGCCGACGACACTACCACGATGCAGTCGCGTTCGAGAGTCTTAAGGCGATGAAGATCAGTCCAGAGTGCTCGATCCTGAGCCAAGTCCACCACGCTCTCTACTGTCTGGACGAAGGTCCACTGTACCACCTCGAGCTTGTCGACTTTCTGGGGCACTGCTACGAGATGATGCCTGCGTTCCGATATCTGCTCACATTCGGCGTGTCAGGAGGCAGCAATGCGCCTACCAACAGCATGGTGGGTTCAAGCGGGAGTGGCCACGTCAGCGGAATCACTTCGACGGACAGCAAGCTGCGAGGCGACTTTCTTGACGAGTTGTCACTAGTGGCTTGCAGTGCAGCTCGAGCTGAGGTGCTGCTCAAGTACATGCCGATAGAGAAGAAAGTGCTTCAAGAGCTGCTACACCAGAAACGTGAACTGAACGGGTTCGAGTTTGCAACGTGCGCCATCCAAGTCGCCGAGGTACAAGCGTCTGATGATGACGAAGGGGAAGATCCTTTCCAGCACCTCGTGGCCCAGCGATCGATCAAGTTCCTCGCAACTGTGCTGTGCGATTATCTAGTTCATCACACCCGAGGAGCGAGTCACGTCGAAGCATTCTTTGAGCACCACTGCGGAGTCGCAATGACCCCAGCGTTCCACGCTGGACTGCAGCTTCGTTTCCAGACGCTGGTGATGATGAGTCTGATTGACCAAGTGCGGGCTCGTTTTGCGGACGATTTGTGCTTGGCAGAGAACAAGTCGTTTGCCCCGAACGTGAAGGATTTCATGGCTCTCGCGGTGCAGAGCATGCATGTCTGGCAACGTGCACAACACGGCGACGCGTGTCCCAAGCTCTTTGCGTGCACCGGTGACAAGATCCACTTTGCAGGAGGCCCGTTTGCGCTCTTGGAACTCGCGCTGTTTGTGCTAGGCGAGAATACTGCTGTGACAGCGAGTGTGAGTATCGGAAGTTCGTCCATGTCTTCATCGTCTACGTTTGGCCAACTGATCCAAGACAAGCTCAAGGCCGGCAAGACTCAAAAACGACGCCACACCATCCGCAACATGATACTCGGCAAGGTTCCGTTCAGCTCCACCGCCAGATCGGCTGCGGAAGTTGAAGGCCTCGCATCCTCGATGTACAAGACTGTGAACGCCGTGATCTTGCACGTGCTGCAGGGCCACGGGTCTGAAGTGAGCGACGATGAGTGCGAAATGCTGCTTCAGCTTATCCATATCCATCGAGACGTGGTATTGAGCCAGCGAAATTGCGAAGACAAGGAGTTCTTTGTGTGCCTTGGCCGTTTTCTGCTGCAACTGCTCGGAGACAAAGGCCACGAGAGCGACAATCGAGCCGAATCGAGCCTTCAAGACCTGGCCGCGCACGTGTGGATCGATATGATGGAGCTGCAGCGGTCATTCATGGTCGAGTTGCTCACCGTGGAGATTCGACGAGCCGGTGGCGCGCCGTACACAATCAACCTGATGAAGAACGGCTTTGACGTGCTGAGTGACTGCAGGCAAGGCGGCGATACCACCCGCCCCCAAGCGATCACAAGCACTGCGGCTTTTCTCCGGTTCAAAGGCTGGCTGGATGTCGTGGGCCCCCCACTGCAAGAACTCGAGAACACCCTCGATCGAGTCTTTGTGCGACGAATGGTCGAGTCCAAGGAGGTCGTGCGGGACGGCTGGTCAGTGTTCCACAAACAAGTCGCGCACGCTGATGCAAAAGAGATCAAACGGTTCAAGGCCAAGTTTGATTGGCTCGTGAGCATGGAGAGTGACTCAGCAGACGCGCTCCGAAAAATGCAGCAGACCGAGCTCCACCGGCAGCTCAAGTGGCGACAAGACCACGCAGATCGGCAGAAATTCCATGCGCGGCAGTGGCAGCGACTGCGTCACGATCTGCTGGACCACGTTCTTCGGGAAGACGAGGCCTCAGTCAAGATCAAGTCTTCTTCGTCCACCCTGTTACAGGCTGTCCTCGACTCTAGTCGTATTCAGCGTCGTACATGTGATTCGTGTCGACAGGTGTGGCAGCTAGATGCTATCGAACGGCCAGCACGGATGCGGAAACGCTTGGTGATGAAGCTGCGGAGTGCCTCCGATGATCAGGGAT
>JAADXF010000650.1:0-13759 GCA_023337575.1 Pythium chondricola | reverse complement strand
TCCGCAGAGCTTCAGCGCCTACTCGAACACTGGGGCTTACGCGACGCGAGCCAGGCCGAGCAAGACTGTGTACGCAGCGACGTAGACAAGCAGGACTACCATGCGCGTCACCACACCTACAAGTACCGACTGCGCAGCGGCGGAAGAGGCTGGGCTTCGCGCTGAAAGCTGCACTGCGTATCGCCAACAGGAGGCCAGCTGAGGAGAAGGCGACGCTGGATTCCATCACGCAGCAACTCAACGAGTTCGCCCTCGATCCACACGAGAAGGTGATGTCGATACGACGCTCGATCACGAGACTGCATCGAGCACGGACGCGGTGGTGACGGAGAGCGCGTACGGTAGCATACCTCGCAGGCACACCGGAGGCAGACCGCGCTTTCTTCAGGCGCTTCTCCACCAAGCAAGGCAGCAAGCACTACCCTACCAGCAGACAGTGCTGGCGACAGAAGCCCGGCGGACCGCGTGGCGGCGGACTGGGCCACCGTCACGCAGCGAGGACCCACCAGCGCAGACGCACGCGACAAGTTCTTCTCGCTGCTGCCAAAGCCTTCGCATACGGTAGACCTCAGCCAGCTCGACGTCGACATCACAGTGGACGAGGTGAGAGAGGCGCTGCGCGCGTGCCCTCGCGGCAAAGCGGCCGGCCCAGATGGTTTACCGAACGACTGGTACCGAGACCAAGAGGACGATCTGCTGGCGCTGCTCGCACCAATGTTGAACGCCTGGCACAAGAAGGGTGTCCTGCCGCCAAGCTTTCACCAAGTGACGATCGCATGCCTGCCCAAGATCGCTCAACCGCGCAGTGGGCTCGACTATCGCCCCATCGCCCTCCTGAACACGGACTACAAGATCTATCCGCGCGTCCTGCTCAACAGACTGCGTCCACACCTGCCAGATCTCGTCGCGCCGACGCAGTCCGGCTTCGTCCCAGGACGGCCAGTCCATGACGCACTGTACGTGTTCCACGCGATCCAGACGCTCGTGCGTACAGGCGACGCCCCGCCGACGGCACTGGCAGTCCTGCTGGTTTTTGCCAAGGCGTACGACACGCTTGATCGGGCATTCCTATTCCGCGTGCTGGAGCGCGCTGGTTTCCCACCGCGTTTCATCGCGGCGGTGAACAAGATGCACCTGCTGACTACAGCTGAGTACGGCATGGACGGCGCAGTCTCTGAGACGCAGGCGATCGTCAATGGAATCCGGCAAGGCTGCCCCCTGTCGCCGACCCTCTTTGTGATCGCGGTCAACACGCTGTACGAGGCGATCGACGCCGACACGGAGATCGCAGGCATCACCCTTCCGACCGGCGAGGCGGTGAAGGTAGCAGGCTTCGCGGACGACACGACCGCGTTCGTCGAAAACGAGCAAGCGCTGACGCCACTCAAGCGCCTGCTCGATCTCTTTGCTGACGCATCTGGACTGGCGGTCAATGCAAGCAAGTGCATCGTCGTGCCCCTACACGCAGCCGTGCCATCACCGTCAGCAGCGGCAGCCGGCTTCTCGGTCGCTGCCCCCACAAGTCTTACACGACTTCTGGGAGGACAAGTCGCCACCAGCAATATTGCCGAGGCTGTCTGGGAACTCACGGCGCAGCAGATCCGCACGCGGCTCCACCTGGCCATCGAAAAGACCACCAATGAATTCCAGCGTGTTCGCCTCGGCAAGGCGGTGCTGCTCCCCAAGTTCCTGTTTGTCGCCAGACACCACTGGTCGAGCGCGGCACAGGTCACGAAGATGCAGCGGCTCCTTGAGGCGTTCGTCTGGACGAGCAGCTTCAGCACGGGACGGCGCCAGAAACGCGCGTGGCTCAGCAGCGCGGTGGCCCGTGCGCCGGCAGTCGACGGTGGCTTGGGACTCCCGCACCTCACCCACGAGCTACAGGCTATGAGCGTAGACACAATCGAGCGGTGGAGCAGCCCGAGCGGCGGCATGCGAGGAGCAATCGGAGCGGTGCTCACGGCCGCGACTCCCGCCACAGCCAGTGCGAAGCGACTGGCCCCGGCCAAACCGACTCTGCAGCGTACGCTCGCAGCCACCGGCTTGCAGCTACGCCACGCAATGGCGACGACCGAGCGCGACGCAGGAGAGCGCGAGTTGCTCACGCCCCTCCTGCCGGCGATTGGACGCGGCTCCTCGCTGGACTACCAATGGGACGATACCGCCACGCTCCGCATCAACTACAGGAGAGTAGCCAAGCAGGTAGACGCGCTCCGGCGGCACCAGGCTACCCGCCACGGCAACCTCAACGTTCCCGCGCTGATGCAGGCCAAGATCATCGGAGACGGTATCCTCGTCAGCCAGGACGGCAACCCCGTGACCACGCGCGACTTCTCAACGATGGTCGACAAGCACGACCGCTTCGCAGACGTACTGACCCTCGCGTGGCACCCTACCGGTGACCTGCTCTTCCAGGCGAAGAAGCACGCGTAGCCGCTCACGCCAATCGCAGCATGCAGTTTCCGAAGACTCTGCGACAGCTTGGTACTGCAGTACCCTGCGCTTCTTCGCCAGCGCGGACGACCTGAGGACATCACTCTACGCCCAGCGAACCTCGACATCTGGCACCTGCAACCAGCAGCGTCCGGTTACGACTTGGTCTGGAATCCCGCACAGACGCTCACATCCCGGTGGGCAGAGTCTGGAGCACCGCAGACGCGACGGCAGCAACTCGGCTCGTCCTCAAGGACTCGCAGGTCCGCTTCGAATCCCACGACTGGCTGGATTACCCGTTCGCGCTGTGGCGCGGGAGCGCACTGCCGACGACGCACTCAGCCAAGCGGTTCCTCGCCACGACGGCGCGCAACACCAGCCACACGGAGGCGGCCGCGCGAGCCCAGCGATGGCACTCGGAGCACGCGGCACTCGCGACCGCGCTGGACACCCACAAGTGGCATCACATCGTCACGATGCTTGGAACGACCGCTGCGCAGCGGCTCCTGCTCCACCGACTCAAGGGCGGCCGGCTCACAAGCTGGGACACCACGCACAACAGAATCGGCTGCCCCTACTGCGCCCTAGTGGCGGCGGCAGGCGGTCGGATGAGCCATGTCTTCTGGGAGTGCCCCAAGGCAGCACACCTCTGGAACAACCTGCAGCTGGCGTGGCGGCACCTCTGAACACCGCCAGGCGCGGACTCAGAACTCGGCTCCCAGCTCCACGAGATCTTCTTGCTCAAGCTTCGCGCGATCCCAGATCGGCTCTGGCACCACCACGAAGTTGCGCGCCTGGACAAACCCTCGCCAGAGGACACGATCTCGGTGCACCTCTGTAGAAACGCGCGACTTGGGCGCGAGGAAGGAGGGAAAGGAAGAGAGGAGGGACTGGTAGGTAGAACGCAAATTCCAGAGTGTTTATTCTTAGTGGTTAGACTGAGTCCAGAGTCCAAGCCCAAGAGACTGAATCTCTTACGGCATGCTGTCCCTCGCTCTCCTGGCGACGGTGCACATAGCCCGACCGCAGGATCCAGATCCTCTGGATCCCTGCCCACGGTGCGGCACCGTGCAGCTGCTTGTCCTCGAACTCGGTCGTCTCAACAACCTCGCTGTGCAAGCTACGTGGCGCCAGCAAGTACTCCACACGCTGCAATCGATATGGAGGTGGCGGCACTCCGGTGCCGACGGCGACGGCTGGACGGACGAGCAAGCGACGGCATACCACGACGCTTGTTTACGGGCCGCGCTGCAAGAGCTGTGCTGGACCCGCCAGCCTCACAGCGGTGCAAACCGCTTCACCGACGGTGCGGTTCGCGCGCTCGCCTCAGGAGTAGAGGCCAGCACGTGTGCGCCTCAGCTCGGGACCGGAGCACGGGACCAGTTCGTGCTCTTCTTCGACGGCGGATCACGCGAGAACCCAGGACCAGGGGGAGCAGGAGCAGTCGTCGTACGTGTGCCCCAGAATGGCACCGCCGGCGCGGTCGTCTGGTCTGCCAGCATGTCATACGCATCGGCAGCGACGACGAACAACACCGCTGAATACGCCGGACTCCTCACGGGGCTCACGGCGGCGGCTGAACACCACTGGACCCCGCTGGATGTGGTGGGCGCCAGTCAGTTCATACTGAACCAGATGCGCGAGTATCGAGCACCAAGAAACGAACGCCTTCGGACCAGTTACGCCAAGGCCCGCAGGCTAGCAGATACGCTGGGTGTGCAGCAGTGGGTTCACCACCCGAGGGCCAACGTCGCCATGGACACCAAGGCGAGCATTCAGCTCCATCACCCAGCCACAAATCCAGCCCACGCACGGCTGGCCGACCATCTTGCCACCGACCTCGCCTTCTGGCTCGACACTAGGTTGCTTTAAACAGGGCCTCGCCCGGCTGTAGGATTCTTCGAGAGAAACCAATAGACCTCACATTATCATCATCACACGGTGGAACGGCACCAACTTAGATTCCTCGCATTGGATCGGAAGCAACAGCAGCTTGTCCATTTCCAATTTGCGCTCAACGATCAGCTTGTGCCCGCATCTGTCCCATCAAACAAACACACATCAGCAAAGAGGTTATATACCTATGCACCAGGCAGGCAAAGCTACATTCAGCTTTGCTATGTACTTGGTGCGTGGCCTCATCGTGGAGTCATCTACTGTACAGATCTAGGTCCTGTGAAGCGCTGGTATCCAATGGATAACCCATACTTCGAAATATCGTCTGAATCGTCCCCGCCACAAGGTTCCAGTGCGGAGCGTCAAGTCCACCACCTTGACACAATGGTTGTACTTGAAAGTACTGTACAGTACAGTACGCTCGTGGCCCACAAGTCCATCTCAGCTGGCACGTGACGAAGCGGAACGAATGGGCTCACAGGGAGCCTGCATAATACATATATTATGTAGACTCATTGTAAACCAAAGTGTGGCATGCACTGCAAGTGTGGCCTACACTTGGGTTGACTGCACAACAGTAGACTCAATGTGAACCCAAGTGAAGTAGCCTGCATTTGGGTTCACATGCACTGTTCACTTCAATGCAGTTTACCAGTAGGACGGACTCTATGCACCCTGAGTCCTGAGTCTACCCTTGGGTGCAGTCAAGGTACCATAAATCAGACACCTTCACCATCGCACCAGGTCATTCTTGAACATACCACCAAACCCAACAACACTCACGAGCAACAGCCTAGCCTAGACGATGTCCCAGGTCGCCGCTCCCCACACACCAACCTTCGACTCGCTCAAGAAGCACAAAAAGGCCGCTAAAGAAGAAGACCGAAGGCGTCATCGTCCACGATCTCACCGAGGTTAAAGTGCCCCGTGGCGTACGCACGCTGGTCGTGACTGCGATGCCGCCATTCGTGAGTGCCGCCTCAAGGTCGAGAAGATCTCGCGCGAGTGCCGCATGGACAACGTCAAGTACCGCGACCCCCACTTTGACCTGACTGTGATGACCGACTACTGCCTCAACGGTCTGCGCAAGCAAGAGAATGAGGAGGACGACGACGAGTCGCGTCCAGCCGAGGTCAAGCGCGTGGGGGACATCTACGAAAAGCCGCAGTTCATTGTGGATGGCATGGACACTGGCGACATCCAGCAGGGTGCTGTGGGCGACTGCTGGTTCTTGGCGGCCGTGGCCGCCATCGCCAACATGGCCACTCTGCTCGAGAGCATCTGCGTTGCTCGTGATGAAGGTAAGCCATCGTCAAATGCTTTGCTTGATAGGCTAAGATCACTGATGCTAGACTCGCGTCGATGTCTGTAGCTGTTGGAGTGTATGGTTTCATCGTCTTCCGCGATGGCGAGTGGATCTCGGAGGTGATCGACGACCAGCTCTTTATCAACTACCCTGATTACGCTGACGCAGGAAATCTCCAACATGCGTTCGCCAAGAAGGAGGACTACGTGAATGCAGTGCAGCGCGGGTCCAACGCCCTGTACTTTGCGAGCTGCGCGGACTCGAACGAGACGTGGCTGCCCTTGCTCGAGAAGGCATTTACCAAGGCCCACGGTGACTACTCGGCCATCCACTTGGGTGTCACCGGCGAAGCGGTCGAGGATCTCACTGGTGGTGTCACCACTGAGATCATCTGCAATGATATCATGGACCACGATCGCCTGTGGAAAGAAGACTTGCTCACGGTGAATGAGGAGCTGGTGTTTGCCGGTCAAATCTCGGGCATCCAAGCCGAAGACGTGAAGGGCATCTTCACCAACCACGCGTACTCGGTGCTCAAGACTGTCGAAAGGAATGGCAAGCGCATGGTCAAGGTGCGCAACCCTTGGGGCAAGAAAGAGTGGAAGGGGGCCTGGAGCGATGGCTCCTCTGAGTGGACACCGGAGGCGATGACGCTGTTGGACCACAAGTTCGGTGACGACAGTGCCTTCTGAATGACGTACGAATACTTTCTGTCCATGTTCACGATCCTGAACCGCACGTGTGTGTTCAGCCAAGAGTGGACAGTGGCACACACAGGCATGGACACAGTGTCCAATCGAGTGGCCAGCCGCGTTCCTCACCCAGCAGTTCGCCATCACGCTGTCCAAGAGCGGGCTAGTGGTGATCGTGCTGCAGCAGGCGGAAACCCGATACTTTAAGGGACTTGAAGGCCAGTACGAATTCCTTCTCCACTTCCGCGTGCGTAAGGAAGGTGAGAGCGAGTACTACGCACGCTCGCGGCAGACAGTGTCGATGTCGCGCAGCGTCAACAAGGAGCTTCCGCGTCACACACGAGCCTTCAGGCTTCGATCGACGCGCCGAGTCCATTGAGAAGTACGTCAAGGAGAACCCGGACAAGCTGCTGGCGATAGGTTTGAACTATGACTACGCTTGGGCCAAAGCAGACACCGGTGAACAGGCGGAGCCAG
This sequence comes from Pythium chondricola, assembly GCA_023337575.1. Lineage (NCBI taxonomy): Eukaryota > Oomycota > Peronosporomycetes > Pythiales > Pythiaceae > Pythium > Pythium chondricola. The sequence continues at coordinate 6,955 of JAADXF010000650.1, read as the reverse complement.
AGGGTGAAGTCCAGGTAGTGCAGGAAGACCAGGTCGAAGAGGAGCCGATCACAGAAGAGGAGGATGCTGCCGACGCTGCAAGTGGGCAAGAGATCGAGGAGAAGCCTGGTGCAGAGGAGGGGGAGGATCACGGCGAAGGAGACACGGTGGCTTTGATCGGCATCCGAGTCCACGCACAAGATTCCGAGCTCAAGGTCGAGCGGCTCCTGAACGAGGCAGACGAGGAGCTCGACCCGGGCGACAGCAGCGTCGCCCGGTCCTTGCAGGTGGCACCGAACCAGTCCGCCTTCGTGTCTCGCAGCCTCCGCAACAAGAAGACGCCTCGCCCATCCACCAGTGCCCACAACATCCCAACGCCCGAATCAGACACGCACAGTTGGAGCCGTCACACGTCGCATGGTGAGACAGATCGCTGACCATTGATTGGCTTTAAGCTAAGCCAATCATATTGCATGTCTTGTATATTCAACCAATCAGCATTCATGACTTTCTTTGTCAGTTGCTGACGCAATCTTTCCATGCCAAAACACCTACCGACAATTACTAAAATAGCCGTTACGTCGGACGTTGGGAGCTGGTCATTTCCATCATCAACCTCGCACAAGCGTTGAGATCTTTTCCTCTCCACACACCCACGTACGGCATTCTTCAATTCACACGCAAACCAACACGACGCAAGCATGAGTACGGAGACGGTATACGACTACGTGGTGATTGGCGGCGGTAGCGGCGGCATGGCCTCCGCGCGTCGCGCTGCGACCTACGGCGCCAAGGTGCTGCTGGTCGAGCGCGGCCGCAAGCACGACGGCATGGGGCTCGGCGGCACGTGCGTCAACTACGGCTGCGTGCCCAAGAAGGTCATGTTTAACGCGGCGGCGCACGTCGAGCACCTGACCCGCAACGCCGACTACTCGATCCGCACGGCCACCAAGCCCTTCGCATACGGCGATTTTGACTGGGCCACCATGAAGGCCAAGCGCGACGCGTACATCCTGCGTCTCAACGGCATCTACGAGCGCAACGTGGGCAACGCCAAGATCGATCTGGTGGAAGGCGTCGCGACGCTCGTGAGCAAGACCCAGATCCAAGTGGGTGAGCAGGTGTTTACCGGGAAGAATATCCTCGTGGCCGTGGGCGGCGTGCCCGCGATGCCGGCGATCCCTGGCATCGAGCACGCGATCGACAGCGATGGCTTCTTCAAGCTGGAGGCGCAGCCCAAGAAGGTCGCGGTCGTGGGCGCTGGCTACATCGCCGTGGAGATCGCTGGGATCTTCAACACACTCCAGTCGGAGACCTACTTGTTCTGCCGTTTCGACCAAGTGCTGCGTGCTTTCGATCCAATCGTGCGCGACCTGGTGAACGAGGAGATGGAGAAGGCGGGTGTCAACTTTGTGCGACGCAGTGGTGTGCAGAAGATTGTCAAGCAGGCCGACGGCAAGCTCTCGATCCACGCCAAGGTGGACGGGGAGGACAAGGTCTTTGCCGATTTCGACCAGGTGCTGGTGGCGATTGGCCGCAAGCCTCGCACCGACGGCCTCGGCCTCGAACAGGTCGGTGTCAAGCTCTCCAAGGGTGGATTCATCGAGGTCGACGCCCTGGAGAACACGTCGGTGCCGGGCATCCTCGCCATCGGCGATGCAACAACCACCGGGTACGAACTGACGCCGGTGGCCATCGCCGCTGGCCGCCGCCTCGCCGATCGCTTGTTTGGTGGTGAGCCAGACGCGTGCCTGCACTACCACCAGGTCCCCACGGTTGTGTTTAGCCACCCACCGATTGGCACGATCGGCTACACGGAGCCAGAGGCCGTGGAGAAGTTTGGCGCCGAGAACATCAAGGTATACACCAGCAAGTTCGTGAACCTGCTCTACTCGATGGCCGAGCCGGAGAACAAGGGCAAGACCGCGATGAAGCTGATCTGCGCTGGGGACGAGGAAGTCGTGGTCGGTCTCCACGTCGCAGGCGAAGGTGCCGACGAAATGCTGCAGGGCTTTGGCGTCGCGATGAAGATGAACGCGACCAAGGCCGACTTTGACAACATCGTCGCGATTCACCCGACCGCCGCCGAAGAGTTGGTGACCATGGCGCCATGGGGCATGGTCAAGGACAAGATCAAGCTTCCAGCGGCCCCAAAGAAGAACCTCCGTGGCTCATCGTAAATTTAGGACCCGACCTAGTGCCTCGATTTCACACTGTATACAAATGGAATGATTTCATATGTCATAGCTTTTTGGATCCTTCGGAGCTGCTCATCGAGTAGTATTATTAAAATACTATTATTAAAATAATAGTTGGTGAAAATTTGTGATGCTGTACCGGACAGAGTACGGGGCTAGAGGGGTTAATATGCAGTGTGTTTTGTATCGATAGGCAAACCAAAACCCAAGCTACTGCTTCTGGTGCTGGATGTACTGCAGCGCGAGCAGTGCCAACACACGCAGCGCCACGAGGAACCCGAGCATCGCGACAAAGTTCTTGGGCCACATCTCGTCGCCGTCAAAGTCGAACACGGTCTCGACGTACTGCTTGACCGAGAGTCCTGGTGGCAGCGTTGGTGGTAGACCCTTCAATGGCTGGCAGCCAATGTCCGAGGGCGACTCACACTCGCCATACACCAGTGACACCAAGATTGCGAGTGGATACTTGGCAGGCGTGAGGATGTGGATCCACTTGTGCGTGGTTGGAATGCCACCAGCGGGAGGGTTGAAGCCACCGAACAAGAAGAAGATGGCCGTTAGCAGGATGGACACTGTCGCCGACACCTCAAGCGTGGGCAGCACAAACACCAGGAGCGGGCCGAGGTAGGTCATGATGAGCACGAACGTGGAGAGGTGGCACCAGTAGAGCACGAAGCGGAGGCCGCCGGTGAAGCCAACGAGCGGGAAGAAGATGGACGTGAACACCAGCGTCGTGCCAAACACGTACGGGATCTCGATCAGCATCGCGCCGACGACGTACCACAGGGTGTTGTATGTCTGGGACGCACGCTCTCGGTAGAAGATGTTGCGGCTCGCGATGGAGAGTGGCCGGACGCTGTCGAACGACACGCCTCCGATAAACACGGCGGCTGTGAAGATCATGCCAATACCAGCGTTCACACCCTGGTAGGTCTCAAAGTCGGCGTTCAGGAACGTGATGCCTAGCAGAATCGCTAGCACGATGTTGACCATGAATCGTGCGACGTTGTAGTCTGGTGTGCGCTTGTACATGTCGGCGAAGCGCTGGAGAAGGACGGTGAACTGGGTCTACTCAGTCGCGGCACGCTTGTTGGCAGACGTCAACGCTTCGGTTCCTGGTGCTGGGTACCCGATACCAATGGCGGTCAGTCGCTTGTCCATCGACGACTTGAGCTCGCTGTTGTTGAACACGGATGGGAAGTCGGTGGCCTGGCCTACATCCACCACTTCCAAGATCCACGTGGCTGGGTTACGACTCTTCTCAACGGGCTTGACACCGTGAATCGACTCAAAGTAGTGCACCAAGTCTTTCGACGCGACGCCGATCTCACCAAAGTAGACCATCTCACCACCGCGCTTGAGCAGCAGTAGACTGTCAAAGACCGAGAACACGTCAGCCGATGGCTGGTGGATTGTGCACACGACGGTGCGGCCAGAGTCGGCGACCTTGCGGATGCCATCCATGACCATCTTGGCCGAGCGAGCATCGAGGCCACTCGTGGGTTCGTCTAGGAACAGCACACTGGGCTGAGCCGCCAGTTCCACGCCGATGGTGAGTCGCTTCATCTGCTCGATCGAGCTGCCACGCACGAGTTTGTCAGCGATCGGATGCATGTCCAGTACGTCCAAGCACTCGTCGACCGACTCGAGGATCTGAGCGTAGGATACAGCGTTGCCCTGACGCAGCACAGCACTGAACAGTAGCGCTTCACGGAACGTGCTCGCCTCGGCGTGGACATCCATCTGCTCACAGTAGCCGGTGGCACGTCGAATGGCTAGGTCGGTTGCAGGGTGGCCATTGAGTAGAATCTCGCCTTGAATCGAGCCACCCGCCTAGCGTCCAGCGATGACATCCATCAGCGTCGTCTTGCCTGCGCCGGAGCTGCCCATCAACGCCGTGATTGTACCTGGGGTAGCGAAGCCAGAGATGCCTCGGAGCAGCTGGAGCGGTTGCTTGGCATTGGCGGGGTTTGGCACCGCGTACGTGAGGTTCTTGAACGCAAGCGTGACGGGCGTAAACTGTCGCGGGTGTGGCGTGACACCAACAGCCACGGTGCGTGGCGTCTCGGCTACCTGGTACGGTGACTCACCCTCAGTATCGCTCAAGGCCGACGCCGCGGCAGCCGCCACGCCAGCGTGTGTATCCACTGGCGTCTCAAAGCGAAGGTTCTCCAAAGCGTAGCCACCAACCGCCATGGACACGAAGAACGAGCCTAGCATGTAGACGATGCCGAGCCAGATCCAGTGCGTGGCCGTGTAGATGTCGAAGACGCCGAGGTTGAATGTGCCCATCTTCTGGCCGCCAAATTGAGCGCAGTAGTCAACACCGTCGTAGACACACACATCGAAGCTCGAGTGGCTATACTGGTTGATCGCCAGGCCACGCATCCCCCAGGCGATAGGGTTGAACCAGTACAGCCACACGACGTAGTCCGGGATATCCTGGTGCGTGATCACAAAGCCAGAGAAGACGATGTAGATGAGCATCGACATGCTGGCGAGGGGTTGCGCGACTTGGATGTTCGGCGCGATCGACGACAGCAGGAAGAACCACCCGACAAATACCAAGTACGTGGCGAGCAGCGTGGCCATGAAGATCAGGAAGGCACCAGCATCCGCGACAAAGCCACAGATCCAGTACGTGAGGATGCCCATGATCAGTACTTCCACGAGCGCGACGGGAAACTGGTTGACGATCGTGGACAGCACGTACGAGGACGTGCGGTACATGTTGGCACCGCGTTGCTTGTAGAAGATCGCACGCGCATCCATAAAGAGCGGGAGCTGGGCGGTCTGGCCAAGCGCAAAGAAGAGAATGCACGGGAAGATCGTACCCAGTACGAGCTGCACGTCTTTTGGGTCGAAGTCGTACATGAGCGTCGCGTAGATGAGCGCGACGATGAGCAGCACGATGAGGCGGCCGAGCATGTACGACCTGTTGCGCCAGGTCACCTTGAAGTCGCGCTTGGTCACCGCCCAGGCGCCACGCCAGAAATCGAGGTGGAACTCGGGCACGGCCTCTAGGTGGCGAGCCATTTGCTGCTCGCGGCGTGGGTCCATCTCACCGTGAACCGCATGCATCAAGTGCTCGTAGACTTGGGATCGTTGGAATCGGTCGGCAAACTCGGCCGGGGTGCGAGGTCGCTGGGCGCCGTCATCCATCATGGCGACTGTGTATCTCGCCTGCTGTGGTGTGCCGAAATCCATGAGGAAGTCGGCGACGTCGCGAGTAGCGGGTCGTACAAAGCCCATCGCTTCAAAGTAGGCCAGGACCTGGCTGCGTGGGCCGTGGTAGAGCACGTAGCCGTCGTTCAGAATGAGTACGTTGTCGAAGAGAGCGAAGACCTCTGGCGCTGGCTGAAGCAACGCCATGACCACGGTCTTGCGCAAGCTCTGTGCGAGGCTGCGCTGGGTCTTGACGATCTTGAAGGTCGCGGCACTGTCGAGGCCCGTGCTGATCTCATCCATGAGCATCACCACACGCTCGCCGAACTACATCTCGCCCATCGTGACGCGCTTGCGCTCACCGCCCGAGACGCCGCGCAGCATGCGATCGCCAACGATGGTGTTCTAGCAGTGGTTCAACGACAGCTGGTCGATCACCACCTCTGGGTTGGGCATGGCCACAGGAGCTCCATCAGTGGTGGCGTCGTCCGACCCAGAACACTCGTGGGCAAACGCGAAGGTCTCATGCACGCTGAGGCGTGGGAAGTGGCTATCTGTTTGCGGTACGTAGCTCACAAACTGCGGCAGGCGTCCTTCAATCTGACTCTGCTGGACGCCGTCGTACGTGATCTCTCCTTCCATCGTCACAGCCTTGGAGAGAGGGAAGCGACCACTGAGGATCTTGAGCAGCGACGACTTGCCCGAGCCTGGGTGGCCCAGCACGAGCGTCATCGTGCCAGACTGAAATGTGCCACTGAAGCTGTGCAAGATTGGCTTCTGGGCGACCTGCTTCTTGCCTACATTCGTGGTCGTGGTGATCGACAGGTTCTTGACACGCACTTCGATCTGAGGCGACAGGATCTCGCTAGTCCTGTCCGCAGGGTAGGCATGATTCAAGTGCCCATCCATCGCCTCCATGGTCTTCGAGAGGAGGACGGGGTCATGTGCTATCGGCGACATGGCTCAGAGGGTCGTGGGTCTTCTTTCGCTTGACGGTATCGAGGTGCAAGTGGTAAATTCGATTGTGAGCACTTGGGAATTGCAAGTGCTCCTATTCTAGTCAAATGCATGGAGCGCATCCTCCTCGTGGCTGAAGGCTAGCGCGACTGAACACAGCTTGAGGCAGCCGTGAGCGCTCATAATCCTGCGCAACATCATGCGATGCTCTGACCAGCCGTTTCCTCCGTCGGTACGGACAGTGTGGGGAAGACAGCTTGATTAGCGAATAGTGATGGCCTCTCCGGAGACCCCCTCGCTTGACTCGAGTCTTGGCTCGTGGCATTCCCAGGTAGAGGCCTTGATCATGCTGCTTGCCGCGTCCCGTACCATGCCAGGTCGGAGTCTGGTGTAGACTTGGAAGCACCAGCTCGACCACCTGCCCATAAGCCTGATGACCAGGTCACTCTTACCGGCCGCTAGTAGCGCACAGGCGCCTCCGATCCGTAGGAAGTGTGACGAGTAGTCCTTCTTCTCGTGGCCCATGCTGTGGGCTGCATCCTTGATCACTGCGGCCACCGCGCTCGTCTTGATGGTGGATGTCTTCGCCGTCGAGGTGAGGTATGGGCCTAGGGCCTTGCCTTCTTGGAGCCACTGGGCTCGGACGCCCAGGCATT
>JAADXF010000649.1:0-13781 GCA_023337575.1 Pythium chondricola | reverse complement strand
TTTTCACGCGCGGCGAGTGAGTGAGTCCCAGTGCCGATTCCAGTCGGAGTGAGTCGGTGACTCGGCATGTTCCAGCAAAAGTGAGCACAAGGCCTCGGCGGCAGTCGTGTCCGTGGGCAGTGGTCGCTGTTCCAGTGTATTTATTGGCGTCTGTGCACCATGAGAAGTTTCAGCGTGTTCCAGTATCAAGATCCCAGCCGGCACCGCGAAGCCAGCCGGCTGATGGCCCGTGTGTTCACCTGTCCGTGACCGTGACCGTGGACGTCGCGTCGAGTCCAGTAAATTGAGTAGCGTTTGTCCAAGAACCGGTAGGAGTTGTAGCAGCCCTAGGAATAACCGTCGTAGTAGAAAGCATGGTTACAGTGGTTTTGTATAACCATGGTAACACAAGCAAGAAAGTGCATGAGAGCATCAACGGTCGTGAGTGTAGGTGCCAATGCATGCATGATCGAATCAAGGGGTTGGCTTCCATCGCTCTCAGTGTCTCACACATTCCTTCTGGTACAGGTCGATGGGCAATGAGCATCCACATCCGTGGACGACGGCACGTGTAGTCAAAAGACCATGATGGACTGGTGCGCAAGTACACGTGTGGGCACCATGTTGCTCGCACACCCACCCAACGACGCACCTATCCGCCTGTTTCATTGCGGCCCACTTGCTCACTTGCTCGCTCGTTCGCTCGCGGAGCCTGATCGCGGAGTCTGAGCAAGGCATCCTCCTACGTCCACAAGCCTAAATCAATGGCAGTGTTGGTCATCAGTGTAGGTACCGCCCCGCCACGTACGGGACCATCACGTCTGCATCGGTCGACAACGGCGACGCATGGTTTATTAGTGTACCTATCAGCTAGAGGCACGTGTCTATCGTTCTCCTATTGGTACTGTTGCTGCTCGTCGAACGGCCTGGGCACGACGTTCGTCCGTCGTTCACTTGGGCGTGACGTGGCGTGCGTGAATTGGTGAACCAACCACCACGGATCCATCGCATCGCGTGCCTTTCGAGTTCGAGAAATGGAGCAAGTTGACGCAGTGAACTCTGCATGACGAACTCTTTATGATGGTACACTGTATGCCTGGGGGTTCGTTTCGATTCCTTCGACTGCACGGCAACCAAGGCCGAGTGATCCGTCCGATCTCCTTTGTTGTATCTATGTCGACACCAGTTGGGTATCAGTGGATGTGTGGACTTCGTCATAAGAAACAAGCAGTCTATTCGTTTTTGTTTTGTTAAATGATAAGCTGGCTGCACAGGCGGGGAAGCCCATGGCGCGACCACGCCGCAAGCCATCTATAGGTATAGATACGTTGCTGCAAACCCGAGTCAAGACTTGACGTCGGTTTGCTTACATGAACGCGCTCTGTTGCTGCTTGCACTCGTTAAACGCGTCGAGGTAGAACTGACACGACGCGATGTCACTCTTGTTGGCGTTGAGGCACTCGAGGAACGCCTTCTGGTCGGTGAAGCAGACGTTGGCCGACGGCGCAGGGGCGGCAGCGGCAACAGGTGCCGGCGCGGCCTCCGCTGGTGCGTCCTTGGAGCCGCTGAACGCGCCGATCGCAGAGTCGACGGCGCGGCGCGCGATGGCAGTCCCCGTACCCCACGCCATACCTTCCGCGACGGTGCCGAGCAGGCCACCGCCGAGCGAGCCGCCCTGCGACGGCTGAGCGACTGGCGCAGGGGCAGGTGCCGCTGGCTTGGCGGGAGCTGGTGCTGGCTTGCGGGTAGGAGCTGGGGCGCTGGAGCGGCGGGAGCGGGCCATTCTGAAGTCGTGGAGAAGGAGGTGTCTGTGGTCGACGATGTCAATTGGATTGTGGGCGACGTTCGTTGCGGATCGGAGCCACCACGTCAAGGCCACACCTTGATTACTGCGACCATCACTCCATAGACAAACACTCCTAGTTTGTTCGAGAATCTCAGGTTGTTTTTTTGTCACAGATGATGAGGATGACGATTACTTTCTCGATGGCTGATGGCATCAGTGATGCTGATTTACGGCATCGCGTGCGGTCGATGGGATCGATGCAAGCTCCGGTTCTGTCTTGGCACGAGTGAAGGTCAGTGATCTGCACTAAGTTGAGATGGCTACAGTCTACTACATGTGCGGTAGGTGACGAATATTGATGCGGATATGATATCACCACTATCCTGCTATTTCTTGGTGCTCTTCGTGTGGGCTGATTGCTCCAACCGATCCCCGTTAAGGTGCTTCGCCAGTGCAAGCGATGACTTCATCATGGACGCCGCTGCCGACTGCTTTGAACCGCACCACTTCAACGACAGCGTCGGCGAATCAGTATCATCATCAGCGCCATCACGCGCAAACAGCATTCACACCACACCTGGACGACGACGACAATGATAGCCACGCGCGCGTGGAAGCGATCCGCACGCGAGTGCGTCAGTGCATCCACGAGCGTGTGAAGGAGCTGGAGGCGCAGGGCGCGTCGTTTGAAGTGCCCCGCGCGATTGGCATGGAGTCGCGTCATCTCGACGTTGTAGAAACCGCCGCGCAGATCCTCGGCCGGCACTTGGAGCAGCAAGACCACGACTCGCTCGAGCTCTCGCTGGTCTACCGCATGCTAGTGAAGGAGGGCGAGCTCCAGGCGCTCCAGCGGCAGCGCTGTGTGTGATATCGATGCTTTATTCATGGTTAAATAATAAACTTCATCAACTACAAAACCACCGATATCGCTCTACACGTCAAGGTCTTCGGCGCCCTTGCGGAACCAATCGACCGACGACGTCATCAGCAAGCGCCACAGTCCGTCCTCCGCGGTGCTTGGGACTGTGGGAGCCAATCGCCCTGCGGAAGTCGCTGCCGGGGTTGTCGTCGGTGCGATTGAAGTGCTCGGGGCGCTACTGAACAGCGGGTTCTTCTCGCCTAAGACCGAACCGAAAAAAGCACCTCCACTCCCCCCAGTCTCCGCATCTTCCTCCTTCTCCTCCTCCTCCTCGTCTTTGGTGAACAACGGGTTCTTGGACGCTGTGGCTGCTGGTTTCGTGAACAGCGGGTTCACAGTACTCTTGGGCGCCGAGAACAACGGGTTCCTGCCTTCTCGCTGAACCGTGGCAGGCGAGGTCTTCTTGAGTACACTCTTCAGTGGCGTGGCGGTCTGGGTCTCGGTCGGCTTGTGCGGTCCACTGCTCTGCGCCTGTGTTGAAGTACCCGTCCCAGTCTCAGTTGCCGCCTCGTCGTCCACGCCAAAAATGCGCTTGCGCTGTTCTTCCAGTCGTTCACGCTCCTCAAGAATCAATCGGAGCCGTTCCTGTGGTGACACGACGTCGTGAATCGCCGTCTTGACACGGTCGATCGACGATGCGACCAGCAGGTTCCAGATACTATCCTCTTCTTCTTCGTCCTGCTCGCTCGACTTGCTGAACAATGGGTTGGTGCTCGTCGGACCCCACACGGAGGACGACGACAGCGCACCGCTGTGACTGCCACCAGCATCTTTGCCCGTCGCGGATGATACCATGAGCGAAGACAGGAACCCGGACGTCGACAGCCGCTGGACGTGTTCCGTCCACGCGTCGTCCCGCGGATGCGCGTCTCCGTTCGACGTCTGCTCTACACCGGTTCCTGACACCAAAAAGTACAGCGCCGACCGCATCATATCCTCTGAAAACACTGGCGCATCGATGGAAGGCGGGGCGTTGGACGATGTGCTGACTGACGAGGAAGAGGAGCTGGCGCCTTGACTCGACGCTGCTGCTGCTCCATTGCTGTGGAGCATTTTGCTGAGGTAGCTGATGGGCTCGGGCAGGTCGGTGCTGTTGGGAAAGAGCCCCGAGTCGCTTATCCGACTCAGTGAGAACACCCGCGCGACGTCCAGTCCGTCGGTCGAGGACGGTTCGTTCGAGAACAACGGGTTGCGGCTGAGGTTTGGCGTTGGCGTTGGCGTTGGCGTTGGTGCCTGCACTGGTCCAGTCGGCCGTCTAGAACTAGTAGACGCGACGGGAGCTGCTGCCGCGGTCGCTCGCAGTCGCTTCTGTGCTGCGTCGTCCTGTGCGTTGTGGACCGGACTGGCTCGTTTGTGGGTCATCAGCGTCACTGTGAGCGGCGCACGGCCGGCCATCCCCATCGCCTGTGGTGAAATGTGGACGGTCAGTGATCCTGGTGGCTGCCGGAGCGCGTTGTGGGGGGGGAAATGCGGTGGCTGGGCTTGCGATGGCTGTGTGGCGGTCGGCAACGAGGCCCCGGCTTTGAGTTTCGGCTTGGGCACGCGCACGATGAAGCTGAGGCGGTCCGGTAAGCCACGGATAAAGTGTGGATGCGCGTAGCACTCGCGCGACTCATTGTCCTCACACTCGATCTGCTCAAACCCATGGTCCAGCAGCTGCTGGCGGAACGCGCTCATGCGGCCGCGAAAGTAGCGCGGCAGCACGGCGTCATTGAGCTGCTTCGAGTCGTGGATCGAGAAGGAGGCGCCCGAGAGGTCCCACGCGATGATGGTCTCGCTCTCCTGGTCCAAGATGCGGTAGAGCTTGCGCACAAAGCCCGACGCGATGCCCGCGGCCATGGTGCCTTGGCTAGAGAGTTGGCGGCGGCTTTGGTTCACAGGGACAACCCACGTTGGTTCATCAGTGCGTTTTCATTGGTTTAAATAATGAGTGAGGCTCCTTTGATTGGATGTAATTCGATTGTGAAAGTTTGAAGACTAACGTAACGCGGAGAGTGTATGTGTCATTCTTTCGAGATAAATGACTGTGACAGCGCTCTATTCGGGATACGTTGTTGAACTGACACGATCTCTGCATCCCACGTGTGCAAATCGCGTATGACGACTGCAGGCTAAAGCGGGAACTTTAGCGACGCGTATCTTCCTCATTTCACACGCAAATCGCGCGCTTCGACGCCCAACGGATAGGTCTTGATCTGCTCTGTCCTCTGCACACAATCGCGCCATGTCGTGGAGCTCGTGGAGCTCGAAACTGAACGTGCAGTCGATCGTCTCGCAGGGTCTCGAGCAAGTCTCCAAGCTCAAGGAGGATGTCGAGAAGCAGTTTGACCAGGTCGTCGCTTCCTCCTCCTCCGCCCAGGCGCCAGGCAGCCGATCGCGAACAACGCCCACACAAGAGGCTGTTGCTGCTGCTGCTGCTGTTGTTGGACCCACGGTGAATGAGTCCCTGCTCAAGGAAATCGCCGACATCCCACCGCCTCTGCCACCACCGCCTCTGCCACCACCGCCACCGCGGTCAATGGACGGTAAGAGCAACAGTGCAGCACTGCTGGCGAGTCTCGGCATTGTCAAAGCAGCGTCGATCAACGGCGATATCGCGGGCACAATCGCGGGCAATGAACGGTCAGCGTCGGCGTCGGCGCCGACGTCCACAACGACCAAGCAGTCGGCCGCCGACTTTTTCGGATCCTACGTACCCAACAGCAATACGAAGAACGAGACAGACGCCGACGAGTCCACGGCGACACCGCTGTCAAAGGAGTGGACGCGGACGATGGCTGCGTCCACAGACTCACCGTCCGCAGAGCCGCCACCTGGTACAGTGGAAACGGAGAAAGATCCGACCGAACAGGACGCGTCCACACCAACGTCCACACCGACGTCCACACCGACGTCCGAAGTGATTCAAGAACAAGTGGATACAGATCCTCAAGCGTCCACAGCAGTCATTGAAGACGAAGAAGAAGAAGAAGAAGTTGCGGATGAGATTCCACCACCAGTGACCGAAACCGTGGACACTGTGGACGCGTCAGCAACAGGTATGGACGTTGACGTTACGTCATCAAGTAATTCCACCGAACCTGAGCCGCCCAGACTGGCCCAAGACCACGAGCAGGACCCCACCGGCAGCACTACCGTCCACACGGTCCACACGGTCCATACGGTCCATACGGTCCAACAACACGAGGACGCCAGCAGCCACAAACAAGAGATCCTCCTGCTTCAACAACAGCTCTCGCAGCGCGAGACCCAGCTGCTGTCCACGTCCGCGACCATCCAGGAGCTCCACGATGAGCTGGACAAGACCTGTCAGCGCGAGGTCGCGGCCGTCGAGCGCAACCGGTTCCTCACAGACCAGCTCGAGATGCTGCGACAGGAAGTGCTTCGTTTGAACCGCGTCGTCACGCAGCATCAAGCGGCGAGCCCCACCGAGCTCCAGGCACTGCAGCAGGCTGTGGCCGAGAAGGACGCGCGGCTCCAGGCACTGTTGGATGAAGGCCAAGCATTGTCGGTCAAGAAATCCCAGCTCGAGCAGCGGCTGCGGCAGCTGCGCCGTGAAAAGAATGAGGAAGAAGAACTCAAGCTCAAGCTGCAGGCGCAGAGCGACACGCTCGCGATCCAGGTGCAAGAGCTCACGTTCAAGCACAAGGAGAGCGAGAGTGAGCGCAAGAAGCTCGCGACCGAGCTCAAGACGCTGCAGCAGAGTGCGGACGCGACGGCCAAGCAGCTCCAGTCCACACAAGAGGACGCTGCGGACGCTCGCGCCACGATTGCGGCCTTAGAACAGCAGCTGGCGTCCACACAGTCCTCAAGTGAAGCGCTGAGGGAGGAGCTGCGGACGCTGCGGGACACGAGCGCGTCCCACGCGACGCTCAGTGAGGAGAAGCGCGAGATGGAGACCACGATCCAGTTCTTGCAGCAGAGCGTACGCGACTTGGAGGCTGACGCGCAGCGCCGCGAGGAGACAGCACGCCTCGAGAGTCTCGACCTCAAGCGCAAGTGGCAGGACGCGCTGCACCGGGTCGAAGCCATGGGCCAGAGCGTGAGCGAGGCCACGCAGCCGCTGCTACGCCAGATCCACGCGCTGCAGGAGGACCAACGCGCGCGCCAAGAGACGTGGCGTGCCACCGAGGCCACGCTACTGCAGCGGCTTCAGGACGCGAGCGCCCAGCGCACGCGCATCGAGAGCGAGCGGCTAGCAAGCGAGCAGCAGCTTCACAATCTTCGTGTCCAGTTCGAGGATCTCCAGGCCGAGCGGCAGCGTCAACACGCTGAGATTGCGCGGGAGCGAGAGCGCGTGGACGTTGCAGTGCTCAAGGAGCGTGAGGCGCGCAGCAAGGGCGATGCGCTCCAGATCGAACGGGACGAGCTCTCGCTCAAGCTCCAGGACGCACTGCACGCACGCCACAGCGCGATGCTGGCACGCTCCGAGTCGGCGAGCAAGCAGCGCGAGGACGAGGACAAGTCGCACGTCGAGCAGCTCGAGTCGATGGCCGCGCAAGTCCAAGAACTTCGGTCTCGCGAGGACAAGCTGCGTCACGATCTCGAGTGGCACCAAAAAGAGCTGCAGCGCGTCAAGGCCGTGACGTCGTCGTCTCGGCTGCCCGCCATGCAGGGCCGACGCAGCTTCACCGAGGACGACTGGGCGGGCAGTGCCAACAGCTCACCGCGGACGCTCCTGTCACAGCCGCACGCACAGGCATCCACCTTGCAGCGCACGCTCGAGTCGAGTGTGGACGACTCGCGGCTGGGCAGTGCCTCCGTGCTGGGCATGAGTCAGCTGCAGCAGCGGCTGCGGCTGCGGGAGGGCGAGAACCGGTTGCTGCGGCAGCAGCTACAGGCGATTGAGGACAAGCAGAAGCAGACCACAGACGAGATCGTGCGGCTGAGCACGCGCAACGCGCTGCTGGAGAGCAGCGCGACGCAGTTCGAGGCCACCCAACACGAACTCGCGGCACTCAAGCAGAAGCAGCACGTGCTCCTCGAACTCTTTGGCGAAAAGGAAGAGCAGGTCGAAGAGCTCCAGGCCGAGGTGGCCGAGCTCAAGGCGTTCTACCGCAAACAGCTCGATACATTAGCGCGGCAGCAACAGTGAATCCAGTCCCTACCTGTTCTTCTCTCTCTCTCTCTCTCTTTCTACACGGTCGACGCCGCGCCCAGGTACGTCGCGTCCCGCGTCACGGTCTTGAGCATCGGCTGCGCGGTGGTGTCCGGTGTATCGTCGATGATGTCGAGAGTCGCATCGCTGGACACGATCGCGAGCGTGAAACCTGGGTAGTAGATGAACCGGAACGACGCCGCGATCTGCACTCCTTCGTCGACGCCAGCGAGTGGCGTGATGGTGACGGCGACTTCGGACTCGGGCATGATGCTCTTGAGTAGCGTCGTGAGTTCAGTGGCGTTCGCTGTGTGGGTGAACGGGTCCGACGTGAGGACGCGGAAGCCGAACGACGTGCGGAACGCTGCCTCGAACACGGCGACGTAGATTGTGAACTGCTTGAGCTTGGTGGGCGCGTGGAGCTGGACCATGGTGGCCGCCGTGACGCTCTCGGAGAGCGGGCCGAACGCGCAGCCGATGTAGTCAAAGCACGCGAGCTGTTCGTTTGTGGCGTACCACAGATCGTCGCGGAACGAGGCGCGGCCCGCGGCTTCATCGAGCGCCATCGCAGAGTGGAAGCAGTCAGAGAGGGCCGAGGAGATCGTGAACGTCGCGTTCAGCGTCTGGCTCAGGCCGTAGTAGATTGACGGTGGGATCTTCTTGCGCAGACATGAAGCCACGTCCGACGTTGAGTTCGTGTATGTACACCAGCCGGCCGAGATCGAGTCGAGTGTGCAGTTGAACAGCGCCGAGACACAGCGCGCACACAGGTCCGTGGGGACGAGCTGAGCTGCTGTCGCCGCGGGCATTTGCTGGTTCAGTGTAGAAACCAAGCCGTCGATGGCGACGCCCTCCGTGCCAGCCGCAGAGTGCGCTGTGATCTTTGGCAGTGTGGACGTACCGGAGGCGAGGAAATTGGACCTGACGGTAGGAAGCCAGCCAAAGTACTCCCGGATTGTGACATCGATCGTGAGCGAGGTGACGTCAGGAGCCTGAGCTCGTGGCGCGATGGCGATCGCCGGGGACTGGAGATTCTGGTCGAGGTAGCGCATGATGCTTTCCTTGACCAAGCTAAAGTCATCCTGCTCCGATACGGGGTCGGTGGTCGGCGACGACGACGTGGTCGTGTCGAACAGTCCTCGCGGCGGGTCGAGTGTGAGAAAGGAGAGCGCCTGGTCTGGGAACGTGATGGCGATGGTGGCAGGCGTGACGACGAGGTACGATCCTGGATTGCTCGTACTATTGACGGGGCACAGCGACTGCGCCAGGCACTTGAACATCCTGGCCAGCGGCAGCCACTCGCTTGGGGACAGCAGACCGAGAGTGTTGTAGAAGACAGTGGTCAGGTCCAGTGAGCCCGCGGCCGCAGCGGTTGCTTCAATCGCCATCAGCAAGCTCGGCAAGAAGATGGACCGACACAGGGGACACGTGTTCAGCTCTGACGTGATGCACACAGCGCACGCGGTTGTATTGTCGGCCAGTCGTTGCTCAATCGGGTCCAAGAGTTTGGACCACGTGGTGGCGACAATGGTGTTGGTTGAGACGATCTTGATCGTTGGCGACTGCTCCTTCACGAGCGGTGTTGAGCCGCTGACGCTGGGAAGAGGGCCAAGGTAGTCGGCGTAGGTGATCGCCATCTCTCGTGTGCCGTCAAACAATGTGCCGAGTGTCACGTTCACGTCGGAAGAGAATGCCATCGCAGATCGAAGTCGCCACTGCGTCATCGCTGGATCGGTATCACTGGAGAGGCTCACTTCGACCGATCCGATTGGAGATACGAGTGTCGCGTCGATGAATGCCATCGATTGCAGCAATTGAAGACTGTACGACGTGGCGAGAACCAGCATCGCATTGCTGCTAGGTGGGCTCACGGGGCAGTAGCTGTCGACAAAGCATTGGAAGTATTTCGTGACCGTCGTGAGTCGCTGCCAGCTGGGAGCGACACACGTTTGCAACCGACTTGCAAAGTTTGGAGTCGATATACTTGGTACAGAAGAGCTGTTGATGTCGGTGAGCACGCCGTTCTCGAGCACGTCGCTCACGCACGGCAGCGTGGTCTTGTACAAGATGAGAGCATCGACAGACTCGCCAACCTGGACGCTGTCGAAGATCTCTGCACAGGAGCTGCTGCACTCGCTCGAACCGGAGGGCGGTGATAGAGCTGACGTGAGCGCGTGCGTACCAATCGTTGCTCCGCCGTACACGATCACCTGCGGCTGCCAGCTCTCCAGCGGTATGCCGTACAAATAGAACTTGGGCAGTTCACCGACGTAGTCGTGGAAGATGAACTCGACGGGGATCGTTTCAAACGACGTGCCCACAGGTTTGTGGGTGCGTAACTCGAGGCGGGCTGTGTTTTCCAGCTGCGAGGCCACGATGAAAAAGATCTGCTCGAATGTACCGCCAATGCTTCTTGGTGTCGATTCTCCTGGCAACAGCACAGTGATTGAGAACGCCGCGTCCGACCACATGACTGGGAAGCGAACGCCACCGCTGGCAACGCGAAGAAACGACGGATCTCCGCCGGTGACACCACTCGTTGTACACTGCAGATCCTTGAAGCATGCCAGGATCATCGTCATTGGATACTGCACCGCCAATGGGAAGGAGCGCATGCATCCGACGAGGACAGGGTTCAAACTTCGGTCTTCAAGCCACGTGGCGCCATCGTGAATACCCACGCTGCTGCGGACACACTCGCTCATGTAGTTTCGACACGCCTTGAAACTCTCGCAGAGCCGCTGAAACTCACTGACGCACTCGTCACACGAGCTGTAGGACGTCTTCAAGTGCGAATCGGTTAGCTTCTCCGCCAGCATGTCCCACCCACCGTCTACCGACGAGTTGGACTCGGTCACCACATACAGCTTGGCGTCCGTGCCCTCGACACTGTGGATGAACCCATCTTCATACAGAACGTTCGGTGGATCCCCCAGAAATGGCGCGTCAAATTCGATCTCCATCCGTCCACGACCTTCTGCAGTCGTGGTTCGGTTGATTGTCACATTGCTGATGTCTTGAATCATGTAGCTCAGAAGCTCTTCGAACTTGTCGAGGCTGGGCGCGCGGACTTCACTATATCGTAGCCCGCTGCCTCGTTGTGCTTGGACAAGGGGCACGTACCCTTGATCAAATGCGTCGGCAGTAGGCGTTTCCAGTGTGATCAGCGCCGGTTTGAAGACCAAGTACGACTTGGACATCGAGAACCGCGACGTGGGGCACTGGTACGAAGCATAGCACCCGAGCCACCGCTGGAGTCCCTCCCACCAGTCGAAGCGTGACTCGGTCGATCCATCTTGTGCGCAGTTGTGCAGTAGATTCTGTATGTTGGCGCCGGACAGGCCGGTGGATCCGATTAAAAATTCTTCCGCGATGCCGGAGAAAGTGTACTGCTCAAGTGCCTGTCGAAAGCATGGAGCAACACTGTACTTGCAGTACGCCGAGCGGCCACAAGCTTGCAGGAACGAATCGCATCTCTCACAGGCTCTTTGCAAGTAGAAAAAAGGTCCCTGATCACCGAAATCTGTGCCTGCGTCACCAGAGCCGTCCGCACTCGCGTCGACACTTCCGCTCGCGCTCGCGTTTTGGCTCGAGTCGTTCTGCGGGTGACTTACCTTTTCTGGGTCTCGCCAACCGACGAGTAAGCTCGTGATCGGGTAGAAAACGCTGTGCTGAATCAGAGGTCGAGGCGGGGTCGAATTCGCACCGATTTGCACCGAGAGATCGGAGCCCACGATGCCGTTGTGGTGGATCTCCATCGTCCACACGATTTCGTCGTCGAATCCATCCATCACCAACAGCGAAAGGAACTCCATCCGGGCTAGGGCCGCTTCGAGCGCGCGAAACGCGTTGAAGGTGTTCATCACCGCAACGCCAAGGTCATGCGTCCCGAGCTTGAACACGAGAGGAATGGTGAAGTTCTTGCCATGGATGCGGATCACTTGAAGCATTCGAGATGCCGAGAGCCGCAGCATTCGATCTTCTTGAATCAGATCCACGGGTCCAAAAGGACAGCGGCGGGAAGCGTAGCACGACAGTGCCGCGTGTGCTCGTGCGCGAGCTTCGAGGCTGTCCCCAACGGCGGCGACGGCTTGATTGATACACTCTGTGATCGCGGACGTGGCGGTGAGACTGGCAGGGTGCACTGGGTCTTGCATCAGATTGGCCAGTGTTGATCGTGGGAATCGCTCTCGAATGCACTCAGCCAGCGGTGAAGTCGCATTGTCGTATAGACACGTGTTTGCAGCGACCTCGCTTTCGTCACATCCGTACAATCGAGCGTGACAAGTCAAGCACTCGCGTGAGAGGGTCCAGTTGTGGGATGTTGCACTTGGTGGGACATCCACAGCCAGTCTTGAGAACGATCGCAGCACTGCTATCATTTTCGCGACGGAGAACGCATCGGGATCAGCGGCTTCCACGTAGGCGCGTGGTGTGTTCTCATTGAGGATGATCACGCCTGCGTCTGTGGAGATCCTTGGATTGGCCACGAGCGTATCTCGGTACTGAATGCTGATCTGAAGCTTGGATGGGTCATCCGGGTACGGTGTGGTAAAAATCGTGACGTTGCCTGTGTTCTCGAGCGCCAGGTCTTGAAGGAAAGCCGCCAGCTTGTCTGGCGTTTGCTCGAATAGCACTGGTGTATCTCTCGGCTGCGATAGCATCGAGACGTTGATGGCAACGCGACCGACGTCGTCTACTGGCACCGCAATCGTCTGACTGCCACCGCTGAGTCGAATGAACGTGGATGCGTCGGTGGTGTTGGTCCTCCTGTCGTCAATAGCGCACTGATTCAGGTGAGCACACACCAACGCGCGGCGGATCGGGTTCCACGAAGCCACCGTCGTGTTTGCAAGGCACTTGGTCGCCAACTCGGTCAAGAAGTCGATCGTGTAGGTTCCGAACACGCTGTCGAGGTTGGTTTTGTCCTGGGTCATGGGCGCAAACACTCTCTCCACACATGGAAGTGTCTTCAGCCTGCACGTTGTGTCGGCTCGACACGCCTCGAGTTCCTGTGCACACGAATCACAGTCACTGCTTGACCCGACGGCATACGATAGCGGTAGTAGAGGGTACGCGTCCACGAGCAGCACGTCTGGGGCACTTTCATTGCGTCCAATGTCGATGTCCATGCGCATTTGATTCGGTCGCAGATGCGTCGTCTTGTGGCGCACGAGCTGGTTCCCGTAGACTGTGAAGGCTTCCAGACTCGCTGACTTGGTGTAGCTGTCCATGCGCGTGCCGGAGATGTGGAGGATGAGCTGATCACGCGCCGCACGGGTCTGGCTGCGCTGCCGCAGTCGGAAGAGAAGGTCGATGGAGGGGGTTGTGGACGCCGACGCCGCGGTCTGGAAGCGCCACAGTGTCTTGGGCGTCCGTGCAGATAAAATGGTGCTTGCGGCTGGTTCTCTAGTCGCGTTGCCTGCGATCAGCGGCTGGATGAGCGCCGCGGTCGACGCCAACTCGTCGAAAGTTGGCGACGTGATTGCGCTGTTGGACGAGAGGGAAGCAAGCGAAAAGGCGTCAGTCTCATACGCCGACGTCCACACGACATCGAGACAGAGGAGGATGCTTTCGTCGCATGTTGGGAGCGCAGCGCCGTCGGGGAGCGTCTCAAAGACGAACGGCAACGGCGACTCGTCGGTTGCAAACCGAACGAGGGACTGCATCTGCTGTGGGTACAGTATCCCCGCGAGGTCCGGGATCGCCACACGAACACTGGTGCTCGTCCCATGCACGTACCGAACGAGGCTCACAAAGGCCAGAAGCGCGCACAGAGCCTGCATGCTGCCGCCGCAACCAGGGGGCACCTGTGATTGTCTTGCAACTCGTTGCTTTTTAAGATCGAAATCTTCCAAGATACCGGTATGTTACCGGTATATATCACATGTCGCCACATTGCAATGCTTCAGTGAAGGATCGGATCAAGACAAGCGTGAATTGCTCAACGTGGCACGGAAGACTTCAAGCCATGGACACCCCGTGGCCAGTTCTTCGAG
>JAADXF010000648.1:0-13789 GCA_023337575.1 Pythium chondricola | reverse complement strand
AGTCGCGCGTTGCAACCGTGACGAAACTTGACGCAGCTGAAGTAGCCTGTCTTGGTCTCCTTGCACGTGCGTTTCTTCACGTAGCGATGATCCTTGTAGTCCATTGGCGATGGGCAAGTGAGAGTTTCGTCTAGGCGAACCTCAATCGTGAGTTCCTTGCTCTGAGCCCTTGGTTTTGCCCCTAAGATCGCAAGTGACGTTTGGGGATCAGTTATTGGAGGTGTGTGATGTTCGAATGTGTTCTTGGAGATGTACTGATATAGTCCTAGAAGCGTCCCAACAGGATCCTAAAAAAGGCCTAAATTAGGAC
Source organism: Pythium chondricola (assembly GCA_023337575.1). Taxonomy (NCBI): domain Eukaryota; phylum Oomycota; class Peronosporomycetes; order Pythiales; family Pythiaceae; genus Pythium; species Pythium chondricola. Next base: position 13,479 of record JAADXF010000648.1, on the reverse strand, counting down.
AAAATTAGAGTCCCAAACGGGCCTAGACATCTGTTCTTACAGAACATTCTGTTCTGTACAGAACATTCTTTTAGGATCCTTTTCGGAACGACTCACGTATTTTACGGATTTTTCGTAGGACATTTTGGACACTTTAGGACTCAATTAGACCGCAGAATCCAACACCTGGTGAGGTGTTGGATTCTGCGGTCTAATTGAGTCGTGAATCACAAGCTGTGACGCACAACTCGTGCAACACTTTTTGGATAGAGTCTACTGTACTATTGCATTGTAAATACTATAAACTCGTGAAACATGATATATGCTGGTTCGTGAGCCAAATCTCTCGATTAGCTTGAAGTTGGCTTACAAGGTTTCTTTGAAAGTTGATATATCATATGTGATATATTTCGTGAAACATATATGATATATTATACATGAAGGATGAAATAGTTCGATCTCCTCACAGTACAGAATCAAGTTGCAACTGCACGATTGTGTTATGATCACATCCCTGATAATGGCGGTGGGCGCCACGGTGGATCTTGTCGATGTGGTTGAGATCCGCTATCAAAGGTCATCATTCTCCAATCTGCCTCCAACCACCATGGAGGTCTCCAGTGCCTCTGTTCTCGTACTCTTCTTGGCATCTACGCTGGCATCCGCAAGTGGCTTCGCTTCCAACCACTCGAGTACTGGATCGTGCTACTTCCAAGGCACGCGTATTGCCTCCAAGATATATATATCCGGTGGTCCAGGAGTCAACACCTGTGTGTATGCCCTCTGTGACGAGGCGTCTGGCCAAGTAAACTGCTTTGCGGAGGACGGCGTGGAGCTCCCAAGCTGCTCCTAGGAGCGCAACCACGTGTGTGTTCACCACGGCGGCACCCAGATCCACGAATACCAGCAACTCAAGGACGACGTGGATGGCCGCAAGTACTACGCTGTCTGTGGTGCGGCCTCCTCCGAGCTCAAGTGTTACCAAGACGACGGCACCGAGCAAGGCGACAAGCAGGTTTCGTGTGCTATCGTGCCGTCCGCTGCGTCAGAGCAGGACGCAACTACACGAGCCCGTCGACTTTCCATTTTTTTACTGCGACGAGGCCGTGGCCGCTCGGCATTATCTGCTACCAGGGCGAGAGAGACGTCACCAAGTCAGAATGGCCTATGATGTCGCGAACCGCCGGATAGCCGGCAGAGGACACGACGGCGCAGGACCACAAGTTGCAGCTCTGGCTCACCAGGGTGTTCGATTACAACGTATTGAAGGCCGAACAGAAACCTGCGTTCGTGGCAAGTACACCCGAGCCAACGCCGTCAGGAATGAACATGTCGTGGTCGATCCCCACTTCGATCTGCAGACCAAGTTTCTCACGGCGTTCCAGCATATCAAAGAGAAAACCGGTGTGTGGATCATCCCGTTCGAAACCTGCCACGCTGTCCAGGCCCTTCACGGAGATAAGCCGATCTGTGGAGGCTGCACGCACTGGGCAACCATCACGTTCGAGATGCGAACTTAACTCTTTCACCCGGATGGTCGCCCGAACCGGGCACGAATCCAACCGAATGCAAAGTGTTCGGCATTCATGGGTTACAACCCCGTACGACCAACCGAGGCCAACGCCGAACGAACGCGGTTCGGCAAGCAACGCGCCAACATCAGTCCATTCTGTTGGTCGTTTTCTGGCATTCTCCATGAGCTGGGCCTCCTCGTCGGTCTCCACCACGCACATCAGCATCCAGATCGCACGGTCATTGTGAAGCGAGCCGACGCGGATGAGACGAACTATGGGAAGCTCCGTCTGCGTGAAATCACAGGCGAGTACGATAAGAACTCGGTCATGCACTACGGGTATACCGAGGGAGTGTGCACACCAAAGACTGGAGTGACGGCCGATAACACGTGCCACTACGCCAATCACCCTACCGGCTGTCGGCAAGCAACCGCGGAGGACTGCCAGGACGGTGAATCGGCCACAGATCAGGATGTGGGCACTCGAGGTCGATTCACTCCCGATGTCCGGGCAGTCAAGGCGCTATACGCGGAGGAATTGGCCAAGCGGGCTAGCGCGTAGTCAATCGAAAGAGCTGATCAATGGATCGTAGCCTTCATCCCTCCATCTACTTGGTGTGATTGTTCACAGAGGACGGAGAGTGTTTGATAACTCAAGCTAATTACTCCATGGTAGAAACAAGTAGTATTAATACTCGTGAAGCTTTGGTGTGGGCGATTGCGTCGATTTCGCTTTATTGGGCGCAGCGGCGCGGTTCGATTCATGTGCGCTGAAGCAACGAATGAACCAACAGAAACTTGGGGCGTTCTCGTTTAGATTGTTCAAGAGTTCACATTCAATCCACTCAATCATCACAGACAAGGTTACTCTATGGTGTAGTTAGCTGGATCCTTGAGGAACGTTGCAATCAGTTCATGGGTCAGAGCGTGGCCCGGGCTCGTCGCGAAGAAGTACCCGTGGATAGGAACGCCCACAAGCGCAAGATCTCCGATGCAATCCAGGAGCTTGTGGCGTACCCACTCATCATGGAACCGAAGACCATCCGGGTTGAGCACTTGCGGTGCTTCTGTTGCCGGTGGCTGCTTGCTATTGAACACGACGGCGTTCTCGAGTGAGCCCCCGAGTGCCAGGTTGTTTGCTTGCATCCAGGCGATCTCGTCTTCGAACGTGAAAGTTCTCGCTGGCGCAACGTCGTTGATGAATCGATCCAGGTTCCTGTCTGCGTCTTGGTCCATAGTGAACTGGACAACCCGCGATCCCAGACCCTTGTGACCAAAGTTGACTTGCACTGACAGGTGCAGTGTGGGGGAAGCATGGTCCTGAATCGTAGTGGGCGCTGGAAGCAGCCACGCTGCTTTATCCTGCTTGAGCACTTGGACAGGTCGTGAAACCCGCAAGAACGTAGGGGGTTCGATGCCCGTCCACTCCTCGATTCCTGCTTGGTGGATGCCTGTGGCGAAGGGTAGGGAACTCCCATCCAAGATGGGCACCTCCACCATGCCACTGGCACCTGATTCAACGATGTTGACGTCCACGCACGTCACCCGAGCAGCAGCCAGCGCTGCCATCAAGTGCTCCACGGTAGACACCCACCAACTGGAGTCGACAGCGCCCAGTTGCGTGCACAGCATGCTCTTGGACGCGTCGATCGCACCAGGAGCTACCCGAATCGGAGGCAAATGCGAGAGCTTTTCATGGCGAAAGGTGATGCATGGTGCATCAGTCGATGCGCTAATCGCTGGCGGAGACACTCGAATGTGTGTCTGCTGGCCCGAGTGTAAGCCGACACCGGCAAACTCGACCGAGCGCTTCAACGTCCGGTGCCACCTGGCCATTCGTGCCTGCCAAGCTGCTCGATTTCCCAATTTTTGGTAATATTACTGTATTGGACGGATCCATTTTGTGGTCCACACAAATATCACACCTCCTCATCTGCTTTGTCTTTTTCGTGATGCCTCAATCCTCTCACCCACTGATTTAGTTGTATCTCAAGCCCGATTTTGGAAATCAAAGGGAGAGTTTTCAAGCCACATGCAGGCGCAACACTAACTTGTCACAGTACATCACATTGGATGGATGGATTTCTTGAAGCCGTCACATCTCACATTCTGAGCGTCACTCCCAAATCCCACACACTCAGCTGCGTCCATGGCCAACGACGTTCTTCACGCGTCGGCGTCGGTGGCCCTGCGCGTGGATGCGTCCCACGCCTGGCGCTGCCACTGACTGTCAGACTGACAGTCTGATAGCCTCACTTTCCGCGTGGATTGTCGCGAGTAGATTGCGTGCAGTGTTAATTGGGTGATTGGTTGGTTCCTTCCTTCCTTCCGTCGTGGGCGATCCAGGCTCAGATTTCTGCCGCGCCGCTTTGTATCGCCATCGGAACGACGCCGCCTGCCTGCCAGCGCGATACCACTCCACACTCCATAGTCCCTACCCATCCACGCGCTGCTGCTGGTACTCCAAGCACACACTTGCAATTCGGTGTGGAATCTCTCTCGCACGCCACCAGATCATCCAACAACCATGGCGCTGCCTCGCTTCGTGTCGGCGGAAGCGGCGGCGCGCGCGGACGCGACACAGCACAAGTGCGTCGGCATCTCCCCTCGCATGCAGCAGTCCTCCAAGCGCCGCGCGTCTATTCCAAGTGATCCATCATCCGACTGGCGCCGGCCACACGACCACGCCAAGAATCTCATGGTGTCGTTCACCGAGAGCGACATCAGCGAGGCCACCACGACCGCCACACAGACCACCGTGGACTCGCAAGCAACCGTGCTCACGTCCAATGTCCAGCGCGTACGCGGCACCACGTACATGTACCGTGGCGCGCGGCCACGGGTCGACGAAGACGCACTCGCTCGCATCGGTCGCGTCGCCAAGAAACGCATTGAATCCATCGCGCAGCGCGACGCGCTGATCGGCCACTGGCGGCCACGGCGCCCGCGGTGCTCGGCCACGCACGAGTGCCAGGTGATGGAGATGCACGATTCGCATCATGGCAGCGAACGCGAATACAAGATCGTCGCGCGCATGAACATTTCCAGTAGTCTACGTGAACTGATGCGCGTGCTGTCGACCGACAACGCCGCCGACTTTCACCAGTCCATGAGTGCGCTCTTTGGTCGCAAGTATCTCTGTGGTGAAAAGCTCCATGGGTTTGAGAAGCTCCATTCGCGCCCGTCACGCCGGTCATCACTCCTGATGCCACAACCGTCCCGGGGCCGGTTCACCGTGCCATCGTCGCGATCGTCGATGATGTCGGTGAATGAAATCAAGGTCTCTCTCCATGCCGTGACGCTGTCGCTACGGTCCCGCGTGACTCGCAAAGTGCGAGGCGCCACGTTCCTAGAGTACCTGGATGAGAAAGTGGAGGCGCTCACTGTCACGCGCGTGCTCCAAGCCATTGATCTACACCAGGTTGGTGTCCACCGCCAGCCAACCACCAAGCACGCGGTGGATCTGGGCAAACTACTGATCGGCTATGTGATTCGAGAAGACCCGACCGCGAAATTCACACGCGTGTTCTTCTACGCAGAGGCCGCGCCCACGAATGGCCGATCGCGCGTGTCCAAGCGAGCGATTCGACTGGCGCGGAGTATGGTGGACACGCTGAGCTCGCTCGTCGCACAGGTCGAGACGCAGCGCCTGACGCAGCTCTTCCACGTGCACCGCGACGATGAACAAGTGCCCATCGTGGCGAGTCGGTGCTGTGCGTGCGACGCCACGCTGCGTCGCCTCTCGTGTTTCCGCAGTCGCCAGTGTGCTTGCTGCCGCCAAGCGGCGTGCACCAAGTGCCTCGACCAGCGAGAGATCACCAAGGACGGCGCCGCGCAGAGCGTCCGCGTCTGCCGCGCCTGCATCGAACGCGTGAGTCTACCGTCGCTGTCTGCGTCGCGGCGGCGGCGATCCACACCGGACACTAGGCTGCATCCATAGTGATATCATCCATCCGACGGTTGTGTGCGAGGAGCTCCAACCCTCTATAAAGGAATAGAAGCTGTTCGCCTTCATCGTCATCTGATCATACACAGTTGTTTTTGCCTCTAATACATGATGTGACCATGGTTTCCATTCACCCATCTTTTTATTTTCCCTCTTTTTTTTTTGTTCGCAGCACGTTGGCACACATCACATCACCATCATGGACACTGGCGAGGGCGCGCCGACGCGGCTGCGTGCGATGGTCTCCGCGGACGAAAAGCGTGTCTCCTTTCGACTCACGCCGTCCGTGCGGTACTACAATTCCACGCACAGCGCCACGTTCGACGAGGAGCTCCAAGAGCGACACCCTCTTTACGCAACACTGCGCGAACGGCGCACGCAGCAGCGATTCAGCAAGGAAGCAGTGGAAGCTGTGGCGCTTGGTGAATGCGAGCATGGAGTGGAGCAAGCTGCAGAGCATGCGCTGGCTACGATGCACACGGCGCTGAGCGAGGTGACGCAAGGGATAGGAGCGAATGCCACACAGTGGAAACCACGGCGCCGGTCGCGCTCCGCATCCATCGCGAACGAAGTGTACGAGCGGCAGTCGGAGAAGAAAGACAAGGGGATCATTGAACTGGCCGTGTGTGCGACCGTGTGCTGCGGGGCGGAGGCGCTGTGGCATATACTGGAGACGACGCAGCGCGATGACCTGAGTGCAAGTATCCTGGCGTGCCTGGATGATCGCGTCGATGCAGCGGCCTTAGTACAGTCCGTGGAGAGAAACGTTCAAGATATCAAGCCACACAGGCGCGTATCTACGGTGGAAGCGAAGCAAGGGGTCCTACTGAGAAGAGTTAAATTGCCACGATCAACGCAAGCACTCAAGCCAAGCCAGACCAATGACAAACGAGTGACAGGGACCTATATTGAAGTCGCTGACGCCACGACAGCAACCGCGCGAGTGCTGGTCGCTCTACCTGCTTCACCAAGCGCAGATGTGGTGAGTACTATGGGCTACAGCATCGCATCCGAGGCAGGGAGCGACCCCGAGGTTCCATCCACACAGGTATCATTGTATCTATCGCGCCATAAGAAGGGGTTGAAGGCGTTCTCGTGGTTAGGCGATGGCAAAACGCAGCAGTTGTGCTTGCGACTGGAGGCGATAGTGTCCCAGATCCAAGCTTGTGTGCTGCGGCGGCGACTGGGCTTCCAAGTACTCGCGTACCCAGATATTGTGTACGGTACAAGTGACCTGAACGACGTCCAACAAGGACAGCCAAGTTGCCAGCTCTGCCGACGCGACTTCAACTTTTTGCGGCGACGCCAGTTCTGCTACGTGTGTGCGTCGTGGGTCTGTGCCAAGTGCGTGATCGAGAGTGCGGTTGAGCGACCGGTCGGCTGGATACAACCAGTCATGAGCTTGTGCGTCGCCTGTGAAGAACGTGTCAAATGCTGCGCGTTGGATGCCATCGCTGTACCAACCGAGCCGATGGTACCAATCATCGTGGACGATTGTCACAGCCTTTCAATGCAAACGCTGGCAACGGCGTGGGTAGGACGGGTGAAGGCGTCGTTCCCAGAGACGAATCGGCATACTATTCTGCGACGCACCATGGAATCGGTTCTGCAAGTACTCAGCGCTGATCAGTCACAAGCGAGTGCAGACCTGCTGGACAGCCTGCTTCAGCGAAGCGCTGATGATCCCGATGAACCACTCGATCATGCCTTGTTGGAGCTGCTGGTGCTTGCGCCTCGCTCTGCTTCCGAGTGCCCGATGAGCCACGACACCACGCATCGCCAGTACGAGCTTCTCTTTGACGACGCCACCGGCATCGCACGTAGCCCTGTGACCATGGACGAGCGCCATCGTATCCGTCGCGTCGATGCTGTACTCAACGTGGATGTCGCGCGCCGTGGATTCCCAGCACTCGAGTTGCTGTGTGAACTGGCCGCCGGCGAGCTCCAGTGCACTGCCGTGTTTGTATCCGTGGTCCACGAACACCGCACGTTCTGCCTTGCCACGTCCAACAAGTCGATTCCCGCTGCCTTTGCTCGAGACGATGGGTTCTGTGGGTACACACTGCAGAGTCTGCATCCTTTGGTGGTGCTCGACATGGCTCGCGACGTGCGTAGTCGCCGCTTCACGCTCACACAGCTTCACCGAGCTAGGTTCTACTGTGGTGTGCCACTCCGTAGCGCGGACGACAGCTTCATCCTCGCAACATTCACCGCCGTTGACACGACTCCACGCCCTGGGATCACGACGTCGTGGTACGTCAAGTTCACAACACTAGCTCGCGCTGCAGACGCGTTGCTGCGGCAAGACACGGCAGAACTCAAGCCACGCATCGCTCTGGCAGCCTGACGAGATCAGTCCGTGTTCATGAAGTGGATTGCGGCTGTATTGGTACATTGTGGTGGAGGGTAATCTACATGTACGCGGACGGGTGGTACCGGTGAGAGATGGTGCTAGGCCTAGCGTACGGCTGGTGCCGTTGCCACCGCGCCTCGACCAAGTGCCGCACCGTTGCATCCTGGGCCACTGGTGGCCACCCACGTGCGCGCTCAGCTAGCAGGATCTCCACGGTCTTCTGGAGGCGGTGGTTGGCAGCATTCAGCTCCTTGACGTGCTGCTCCAGCTCCTCAAGGCGTCCGCGGCTGCGCATGCGGGAGCGCTTGGCAGAGAGTCGGTTCTTGTACTTGCGGAGCTCGCTCTTGGACATGTGCGTCGTGACTTGCTCTTCAGCATCGCTCTCGTAGCTCATGGTGGTGGTGACAGAGGTCGCTGGTGGTGGGTGGTGAAACCCAGGGCTGGCGTCGCGGTGGTTGGAGGTGGTGTACCGGTATTGCTGCGGTGATTCACGCTCACGCAATCGAAGATGGATACTCGGGCGCAGCGAAGCAGGCGAGGCCGGCGAGTCGGTCACGCGCTGGCGCTGCAGCTTCTCGGTGTCCGACCACCCGCTATCGTCGCTCTGGTGGCCGTCCCAGTGTGATGTAGGGCGTGGGTAGGTTCGGTACTCTGGCACACTGGATGTGCTGCTGCTTGGACTGGCCATGGTGGGTAGAGTGGAGTGGGAAGGAGATGGAACTCGTTCTATCAGGCGATCAATGGGAGAATGAGCAGCTCAAGACCCAAGAATCCGATGCCGCGTGACGCACACTAGGGGCAGTCTTCAATATGAGCTCCTACAATACAGTACAGAGTGCTGGGTACAGGAGTAGCTGATCGCCGAGTCGTGGTCGCAGAATCCAGCCACGTTTTCAAGCAGCCACGTCACACGTCTTGTATATGTGGTGTCTGATTTCTGCAAGGCTTCGCTCGGTTGCAATGCATGGACTCCACGTGGCGACAGCATATTGTTCACACGTACCACACTACTGTACCGTGACATCATGTCACCATCATGGATACTGTACAATTGCCCATGAACTGGAATGCCAGCACATAAATCTCAGGCGTTCGCTGGCATGCTGGCCTCCAGCCAGGGCTCACACACACAGCGTGTGTGTGAGTGTGTCATGTGTGTGTTGTGGCCAGAGCACCTCGCTGCTGTCGTGTCTTATTCGCATCCACGAGGCTGCCCATGAATCCAGCATTACAGTATCTCTCACCCACTTGGGACTCCCAAGTTGGGAGATACACATCTGATTTATCCGTAAAACCTATTTTAGCAAAACACCAAAACTGTCTCAAAATTACGATTTGGATACTGTACCATAAAGTGAGGTCTATTGGTTTCTCGGTTAAAGAATCCTACAGCCGGGGCGAGCCCTGTATTACTCCTGATCTAGCCAGTAGGCGAGGTCGGAGGTGAGATGTTCTGCTAGCCGTGCGTGGGCTGGGTTCGTTGCCGGGTGACGGAGCTGGACACTCTTCTTCGTGTCCATGGCGACGTTTGCCGCCGCGTCCGCCATACAGTTGAATGCCCGCGGGTGGTGGATCCACCACCCACTGCTGCACTCCTAGAGCGTCCGAATGTCGGCGGGACCTCGCGTAGCTCTTTCTGAGCGTCGTCTTGCTCGGCGCTCTGTACGAGCGCATCTGATTCAGGATGAACTGACTGTTGCCGACCACGTCCAGCAGGTGCCACCGGTTCACGGCCGCCGCGGTGAGGCTGGTCAGTAGGCCCGTGTACTCCGCGGTATTGTTGGTTGTCGTCGCTGCGCCGAGCGACATGCTGGCCGACCAGATAATCTGACTCTCAGTGCCGTTGCTGGGTACGCGAACGATGACCGCACCCGCGCCACCCGGTCTGGGGTTCCCGCGGGACCCGCCATCGAAGAAGAGCACGTGTTGGTCCCGCTGCTTGGCTGCCGGCTGGGTGGCGCACGCGCTGGGGGCCACACGGGTGCGAGCGCGCGGACGGCTCCGTCTGTGAAGCGGTTGGCGCTGCTGTGCGGTTGTCGAGCCCATTGAAGGCACTGGAGCAGCGACCGCAGGCTGGAGTCTTGGTACGCAGTGGCGTGGGCCGGCGTCCAGCTCTCGCTGTCTGCGCCGGAGTGGCGCCACCTCCAGCTTAGCTGGCAATATGTTGGCCAGCTCAGCGTGTTGGGTACTGCGTTGGCACTGTACTGTTCAGTACAGTGCCAACGCGAAATAAACTTCAAGAGGTCCACTAAGCATCTTCTACATGAGTGCATCTTGTCGCCGCATTGCATGTTCATGTGCTCTGCACAGTGCACTGTACGCGATCGCGGCGTCGTGCCAACTACCGGGCGCATTCAAGCTTGCGTAGATCATTCTCCCGTCGGGGGTGAAAGCGAATACGCAGGAGCAGTAATGATGATGATGATGATAATGTGAGGTCTATTGGTTTCGCTCGAAGAATCCTACAGCCGGGCGCGGCCCTGTTTATAGCAACCTAGTGTCGAGCCAGAAGGCGAGGTCGGTGGCAAGATGGTCGGCCAGCCGTGCGTGGACTGGATTTGTGGCTGGGTGATGGAGTTGGATGCTCGCCTTGGTGTCCATGGCGACGTTCGCCATCGCGTCCGCCATGCAGTTGAAGGCCCTCGAGTGGTGAACCCACTGCTGCACACCCAGCGTATCTGCGAGCCTGCGGGCCGTGGCTTAGCTGGTCCGAAGGCGTTCGTTTCTTGGTGCTCGATACTCGCGCATCTGGTTCAGCATGAACTGACTGTCGCCCACCACGTCCAGCGGGGTCCTGTGGTGCTCAGCCGCCGCCGTGAGCCCCGTGAGGAGTCTGGTGTATTCAGCGGTGTTTTTCGTCGTCGCTGCCGATGCGTACTACATGCTGGCCGACCAGACTACCGCGCCGGCGGTGCCATTCTGAGGAGCTCGGACGACGACTGCTCCTGCTCCCCCTGGTCCTGGGCTCCCATGTGATCCGCCGTCAAAGAAGAGCACGAACTGGTCCTGTGCTCCGGTCCCGAGCTTGGGCGCACACGTGCTGGCCGCTACTCCTGAGGCGAGCGCACGTACCGCACCGTCGGTGAAGCGGTTTGCACCGCTGTGAGGCTGGCGGGTCCAGCGCAGCTCTTGCAGCGCGGCCCGTAAGCAAGCGTCGTGGTATGCCGTCGCTTGCTCGATAGTCCAGCCGTCGCCGTCGGCACCGGAGTGCTGCCACCGCCATATCGATTGCAGCGTGTGGAGTACTTGCTGGCATGCAGCGCCAAGAACCTGTTGAGGTGGTTCTTAGCCGTCATCAATTGCTTCTCGCTCTCTTCTCCTCTAACCGCGGCGCCGGTGCCGATGAGGTCGTTCATCGACACAGTCTTCACGTTCACCTTTTCGTGGAAGTGCAGCATTGGTGACCTTTGAAGTTGAAGGTACTAAGTTCGATGTAACCATCGTAACCGCACTTTGTATTTTAGCCAATCAGATGTGTGGTGAAAGTTCCGGTGACAGAACATGGATACGATACATTATCAAAAAAAATTGGGTTGAACTGTTCGATAGGGAACATGCGCGAGTGTCAACCCTCGTGGTATTGATGTCATCGTGCACCTTACTGAGAGCGGCTCTGCCGTGTGCTCTTGACAGTGGAGCTGTACCGCAGATGCGCACGCTCACTGGCGAGCACCGCGCCGAACCATAAACGAAGACAACGTCAGCCGTGCCTCTTCCAAGTACTCGGCATCGGCTGGCACGAAGGCTAGGCCACAAAAGAGCAGTATGCTCGGAGTGATCTCTACCACTTCGGAATAGACAGAATACGAATGCACTTGAAGGTGGAAGCAAGGAAACTCGACACCCGTCCGCGAGGTTGAGCGTGCGGTGATCACCGCTGCCACTGTCCTGTTGCTGTTGGCCTGTGAAGGCGCGTGGGAGCACGTTGGGATCCATCGTTGTTGGCTCGTGGTTTATCGGAGACCAAGATGGGTTCCAAAAACTGATTCGGTCAGTATCACATCTGAGAAAAGTATCACACTCAGACTCTGAGTCTCAGAGCAAACTCACCATATCCTAACGGCTCCGATCCGGACGTGTCGGAGCCGTGCGTCCGACAACCATCATTCCTTTGAGTGTATCCTCTGACGACAATCATTTCAAGAACAGAATCCTTTCACAATAACAACTTGTTGCATCTTGTTATCAACAAGATCAGCTACAGTAGGAAATCAGTCCAGTTCCCCAAACGACACATGCTAGAATGATGCGATATGATTGGCCAGAGGCCGCGCGCCTCCAAATTTTCAGTAGCCAATCAACTCAATCAATTCGGAGCGGCACGTGTCACTGTGACCGCCCAACAGTCAGTCTCAAGTCAGTTTGTTGTTTTTGCTCGGCTCTCCTGTTGCAAGGAGAGCCTCTGAAACGGCCTGTGGGCTGAGAAAGAACGAAAAAACAGAAACACAGGGAAAAGAATCAGGAGCAGTGTGCTCAGGGCAGTGGAAATTGTGGAATGAGAGCAGAGGTGAGCTTGGGGGCCCTCTATTGAGAGTAGAAATCAGTCAGTTCTGCACCAGTGGGTCAGTCACTTCGTTTCTGTGGCTGTGGGCCAGTCACTGGACCAACAGTCAGTCTGTTTGGCCAAACAGAGTTCTTTTAGCCACTCACGCATTCACCCAGTGCGTGTGACACTGTTGGCGAGTGTCCAGTGGGTTTTTACTTCCCTCCCTTCGGCTCACAGCCAGTCAGTGGCTGAAGCTTTGCGCAGTTCGCTCCTTCTCATCATTCGAGCTTCTCACCCAGCGGGCAACAAGTCGCCCCCGCCCCACGGTTGGCGAGCCGCAGGCCGATCCATCGCCCCATGTGGTGTTCAGCCTCAGGCTATACGAGTCTCTACTTCATGTTTGGTGCGTGTGTCGTGTGCATGAATGTGCGTGTGCACATGTGCGTATATATGATGGAATCGATCATGACGGGAACAGAGCAGTGTGAGCATTTGCTGTCCTGTCCTACTGTGAGTGCGTATGTGTGGGATCGAGTGGGCGCATGTGTGAGCGATAGTCTCTGAGTTGCGACCATGGTGTGCGCAGTCCGTGTGAGTACACGTTGGCAACAGCGTGCACACGCTGCGAGTAAACATTCATGCGAATTTCCCATCGGATAACTTGCGAATATACAACCCATGTCAACCGAACACCACGTGCGATTATTCCTTTATCTAACGGCTACCAGCACGACGTTTCTTCGACTTGCCTGCTTCCTCAGCCTCAGCTTCGATGAACGCGCGCTCCACCATCATGCGTCGTTGCTTCTTGAAGGCGGCGATTAGCTTGACCGAGAGGTTCGCGCGCGGCTCTTCACTGGGCTTCCAGTCGATCAGGTAGAACTCCTTGCCGTTCTCGACACGCATTCCTACGATCTTGCGCACACCATGGAAGTTGTCGTCCTCATTCAGTTCGGCTGGGCACTCCCACTCAAGCCTGTCTTCCTCGCCAGGGGTTGGTGGTGCAAATCACTTCACCACATCCGCGCGGTAGACGTTCCTCGTCTTCCTCTTCGAAACCTCCTTGCTCTTCATCTCCGCAAGTCCGACGAAGATCAGCTCGATTGCAAGCGGTAAGGATTCCTCTTCTCCCTCTGCATCGTCGATGATATCTTGGAGGCAGCGCAAGGCGCACGGGTGGACCCAAAACTCATGGTTCTTCT
>JAADXF010000647.1:0-13792 GCA_023337575.1 Pythium chondricola | reverse complement strand
TCTGCAGTCGCAGCGAACATGAGTGCTGCCTTGGGCTCGACCACAGCCGTCAAGTACTCTGGCTTGGTAGGCGATGGTGCTCCGCCGAGTCGCAGTCGCGAGAGTACAGTCTGCTGGTGCTGCGCGAGCAGTGACTTGGCTACGTCGACCAAGACATCATCAGATCAGCTACCTCCATGGACCTTGCTCACTGAGAATACGATGCACACCCACCTTGCTTCGATAGCGGCGACGTGATGATGCGCTGCTTCTGGAAGTGCGCATTCATCCACAGGCTATTGCGTTCCAACAGTGACGGGCACACGCAGAAGGATGGATTCGCTCGAGCATAAGCACCAAGCCATCGCTGGTTGATCACCACGAGGACATTAAACCAGTCAGCGTCCTCGAGCAACTCATGCGATGGATCCGACTCCTCCATTGAATTCGATCGAAGGCAACACGGCACCAGTGTAGGACTTCGTATTGCACTCTTGTCTTCACTCCCCGGCCGAGTGCAACGCACCGCTTCGCCATTTATGGTGCCATGGAGCGTAGCCATCTTGGTGCCAAAATAGAAATCCAAGCCTCTTATTCTGCAATTTACTACAACAAAGTTTCCACATTGCAACCAGGTTCAGCGAGGACATGTCCGGATACCAGTCCCCATATCCGGATTCCGTCTTCACCCCAGAGTTGCAGGCGCAACACCAAGGGAGAAACGTCAGCGACGACACGACAGGACAGCTCGCCCGACGACAATCTCCGCGCGCGTGAGTCCCCAGCAGGCAGGAAGGTCCGCTGGCACACGCGAACGTCGACCTCACCTCCCTCCTTCCACCTCCCTCCCTCCTCCCTTATTCTTCTCCTCCTCCAGAGCGACGATGGAGACGACCGCGAGCCAAGACCTGAGCCAGCCGCGATCCAGCGACCGAGCGGGGGTTGCACTTGCAGAGGCAACCGACGTAGTGCTCTCTTCCGCCACCATCAAGTCTTCCATTGTGTCGACGGCTCCGCCGCAGTCGCGCTCGTTCCGCAACTTGCCGTCGACCGGTGAGGACTTTCTCGAGGCCTCAGCGTCCACGGACACGCCGCCAGCGATCAACCACGAAGTCCACTGGGAAGGCTACGTCCGCAAGAAGGGAGATTGGCTCCCGCGATGGGAAGAACGGTACCTCGTACTTGACGGCGCAACGCTCACGTACTACAACACGAAAGAAGACGCGCGCAGCGGTCGCAACCTGCGTGGACGCATGATCATCTCCAAAGTTCGACCGGAAAACTACGGCAAGGCCCACGGCTTCCTGATCGAGACGAAAGGCCACAAACACTTCCACCTCTGCTGCTCCACTGAACTCGAGAAAGACATGTGGGTCGAAATGATGCAAGCCGCCATCGACGAAGGCGTCAAGCACAAGCTCGACCGCTCGCTCGTGCAAGGTGCCGATCCACTCGCCATGCAGCCGTCGCCGACCCAAGTGGACTTGCGAAGCTTCTACTTTGCCTTCCGAGAGCTGCTCATCTCGCACTCGTCGTCGCCGCAGTTCTTCCCCAAGCTCTCGCGCGACGTGGTGCTCACCTCCAACTACGCGCCGACCGTGCCGTTCTGGGGCGAGTACCACGGGCTGGATGGCGTGCTGCACTTCTTTTCGATACTGTACGAGACGGTGGAATTCACGTCCTTCTTCGTCACGGACATCGCGCAAGCAAAGGAAGGCAACACGGCCGTGGTAGCAGGTCGCGAGACGATGAAGAATCGAGACAATGGCCGCAAGTTCACGCAGCAATGGCAGCACACCATCGAGTTTGCACCGGACGGGCGCGTCAAGAGTTTGACCATCTCGGCTGACCCCGTGGCGGCGTCGGCTGTGTTCGGGTGCAACGCCACGTCGAGTTTGTCGCTCCCGATCGCCGCAGTCGTCGGCAACGCGAGTCAAGACCTGCCTGAGGGAACTTTGCACGTGGTCGTGTTCCGTGGTGACCAGATCACCAGTCATGGCGGCCTGCCGCCAACAGAAGACGAGTACAGTGACGACAGCAGTAGCAGCACGAACGAGAGTTCGCCACTACCACGGCGACGCGTCTTCCTGGGGCTCCGCCTTCTCACCGACGGCAAAACCAACGTGTACGCCCCCTCATCATCCGAGAGCTGCATAGCCAGAACCAGGTCGTGCGAGCCAGAAGAGGCTTCAGATCCTAAGTGGAACTCGAAGCATGAGCTGCCTTTCAAAGGATCGAGCCGTGGCAAGCCCTGCTTCATGCTGATTGAGGCTTGGGAAGTCCGTGAAGATGAACTGGGCAGGGAAGTCGAAGAGATTGTCGGCGTTACCAAGGTCAATCTAGCTCCGTTCCTAGCGCTCGCAAGCAAGTCACGTACGGTGCGGGAAAGTGTGGTCCACACCGACATCGCTCGTGGCGCAGTGCCCCAGTGGTACACTCTTCTTTCGGCAAACGAAACCAAGTTCTCGTGCGGTCGCGTGCAGCTAAGCATCAGCTTTGACGCCCACCCAGGTTCAGCGATGATGTCAAACACATCCGGTACATCTCCGGCGCTGAGTGGAGGAGCACCGACGCCTCAGATTCGTCCTGCCAGCTCGGTCAGCCACTCCTCAAGTCAGCGATCGGCGATCGCAAGAGGATACTCGTTCCGCGATACGAGACGCGACAACCATCAATTCCGCGTGGGCAACACAACCTTCGACGTCCCGCGAAGATATCAAATGATCAAGGCAATCGGACAGGGCGCATACGGTTGTGTGATCGCGGCAAGTGACACTGAGACCGGTCAGGCTCTCGGCATCAAGAACGTGCCGAACGCATTCAATGATTTGGTTGATGCCAAGCGTATTCTCCGCGAGATCCGTCTCATGCGCCACCTCAACCACCCCAACTTGGTGAACCTCGTGGACTTGATTCGGCCTCCGTCGCTTCAAGACTTCAACGATGTCTACATCGTCATGGATCTGATGGAGACCGACCTCCACCGCGTGATTCACTCGAACCAGTCGATCAGCGACGATCACATCCAGTACTTCTTGTACCAGATGCTTCTGTCCATCCACTACGTGCACTCTGCTGAAGTCATCCATCGAGATCTGAAGCCCTCCAACATTCTCGTCAACTCGGACTGCGATCTGAAGATTTGTGATTTCGGCTTGGCGCGTGGTGTCCATGGTATGGACTCGGGACTCACCGAGTACGTGGTGACGAGATGGTATCGTGCACCCGAGTTGCTGCTGTCGTCAAAATACGACAAGCAGGTCGACGTGTGGGCGATCGGCTGCATCCTAGCGGAGATGCTCGGCCGTCGACCGCTTTTCCCAGGCCACGACTACCTGCACCAATTGAAGATCATCATGGATGTGATCGGATCACCCACCGAAGATCAGTTGGACTTCATCACAAACCCGAAGGCAAAGCGCTTCATCTTGCGCCAGCCAAAGAAGCCCAAGGTCCCGCTCTCCTCCGTGTACCCTCGTGCTTCGCCCCAGTGTCTCGATCTGCTCGACAAGATGCTAGTGTTTGATCCACGCAAACGAATCTCCATCCAGGACGCATTGGCGCACCCGTATCTGAGCTCCGTGCGTGACCCTGCGCTGGAGAAGACATGTCCGACGCCATTTGACTTTGCGTTTGAGAACCACGAGCTGACCAAGCCCAAGCTTCAAGAACTCATCTTCGAAGACGTCTGCTTCTTCCACCCAGAAGCAGCTGTCCCAGACATGAGCCCCACGTCCTCCCCCGTGCCGGTCTCTGCTCCGAGTGCGCGCCCACCACCCGGTGGCATCTACCTGACCGAGCCGCCAGTCAGTGCTCCAGCTCGCGCCTCCGAGGTGGTCGCGACGGCCGCCGTCGCGCCACCCGCGGCTCCGTCTCCACAGATCGTGCCAGCTCCCATCGTCGCGCCACTGCCTAGTGTCGGCGAGGTCGCGATCGACGTCCGCCCGTCCGTGTCGGAGGAGTCGCTGCCCAGTGGGCGTGATGCCTCGGACGAATCGACGAATGGCAAGGCCGTGGACCTGTCGACGTCGTCCCGCAAGCTGGCGCAGCCCAACGCACTTACGCCGTCGGCCGTCGTCTAGCCGGTAGTGTAGATACATCCTATCAATCAATATGTGAATGAAAACCAAACCGAACAAGTCGCTGGATGGAAGCGAGGGAGGAGAACATGCATTGAAAATGGCAGCGTGCAGGACAGAAGTCGTATGATACGATCTATGCGTGCGGGTTGCGCAGCACGAGGATGACCGAGTCGCCACGCAGGAACATCTTGGACACGAAGCGGTCCTTGTTGACCGGCTTGGCGCCCTTCTTGCCCTTGCCCGACTTGGGGATCTCGGTCCACATCTCCTTGACGTTCTCCAGCACCCTGTGAAACAATGAATTCGCGATGAGCTCACTCTCCCTCCTTCCCCCCTATGCAGCACATATAGCACAACCACGTACATGTTGCAGTGGCGGTCAAACGCCTTGACGCGCGCCAGGAGCTTGTGGTTGTTGCGCACGTTGATCAGCACTTGCGAGTTGTTTTTCACGCTGTGCATGAGCACCGAGAGCGGACCCTTTTGGAACTCTTCCTCGTCTTCCTGCACGCGCTTGAACTCGCCATTTGCGCTGCAAAGCACCAATACACAATATTATTTAGACGATCCACCCATTCTGGACGACTGCGCGACGTGTACCTGGCCATCGCGATCGGATCAAAATGTGCAAGCTTGGTGGCTTCGTTTCCACTGCTTGATCGCAACGAGCAACCTCAGCGACGAACGTCGTGGAATCGTACTTAGTGGTAATACGTACTTAACGCATGCATATGAGTGGAAAATGATGTATCAATATCCAAAAACCAAATGAAAGAACGGAATGTAGAATGGAAACTTGGCCACCAGCCTAGGCGGTCGTCCTAGCCTAGTCCAGGTCCATCTTGTCGCCTTCGGTCTCGTCCACAGGCGCGTCCTTCTGCTCAGCCGACGGCGTCGGCGTCTCGACCTTGGGCTGCGGCTTGGGCTTGGTCACGATCGGCAGCGCGACTGCGCGCACCGCCACGATCTTGCTACGGATCGCCGCCGACGTGAGCACGGGCGCGTCGGTCGGCTTGAGGTTGCTCTGCTTGGCGAGCTCGTCAAAGAGCCAGCTCTCGGCGTCGGTCGCCGCCTTGCGGAGCTTCTCACGGTCCTCCTCGGTCCAGTGCGCGTACAGCGCATCCGACGAGTTGGCGAGGCGCTTGTATTCCTCCAGCACCGACTGAAGCTCGGCGGTGGCGGCGCCACGCTCCGTGCTCTCGGTGAGACGGAACTCGACAGGCGACGAGAGCTTGCGCAGTTCATCCAGCTTGGCCTGGTACACCGACTTGGTGCTGTCAAAGCCTTCGTCCGAGTACAGCCAGTCCTCGGCCTCGACCAGCTTGTTCTCGAGCGTCGCCTTCTCGTCGGTCGAGATGTACTCGGCGAGGCGGTCCGAGATGTGGCCACGCATGTCGTACACAAAGCTCTCGAGCTCGTTGCGCTTGTTGAACGTCTCCTCGATGATGCGGTCCTGCTGCGCCATCGCCAGCTCCTGCTCGGTGGCCGCCGAGATCTCGGCCGCCTTCATGCCGGGCACGTCCGCGACCACCTTGAGCTCCACCTTGCGGAAGCGCTTCTTCTTTGGCTCGGCCGGCGTCTCCTCGGCGCCCTCCTTGGCCTCTCCGTCCTTGGCGTCGCTCTCCTTGGCCTCTTCCTCTTTGATCTCCTGCATCAGCTGCGACGACGCCACCGAGAAGAGACCGTTCAGGTCCTGCTGCACGTTCACACGGATCTTGGGCACGTCGCCACTCTTGTCCCCCACCGGCATCCCCGAGATCGTGTACTTGCCCAGCGCGAGCGTGTAATCTGGCGGCAGGAACGCCTTGGCGGTCTCGTCGTACGCCGCGTCGATCGCAAACGCCGCGTCACGACGGAACGTGATGCGCTTGGTCTTGGGGTAGTCGTCGGCGCGGCCAAAGATCACGAGCGTGTTCTGGTCGCTGCTGCTCGCCGTCTCCATGTTGACGTCCTCGTCGTTGTCGTCCGCCGTGTCCATTGGCGTGGCCGACGACGACGACGACGCCTCCCATGACACGCGCACGGGCAGGTGCACTTTGTCGGCGATGCTAAACGCCTTGACCTTGAACACGGGCGAGAGGATCGCGCATTGGAGCGCGCAGCCACGCGCGACCGACTCGTCGGCGTTCAGCGTCGTGCTCAGCCCGTAGTTCTGCGCATCCTTGTCCAGCCCCAAAATCTCCGAGAGACGGCGCTTGAGGCTCGACACGCGCGTGGCACCACCGACAATCTCAACCGACGCGAGCTGGGACTTGTCGATACCGGCGCCCGCGAGCGCACGCTGAATGGGGTCGGCGAGGCGGTCCAGCAGCGGCGCCACGAGCTCCTCGAAGCGCTCGAGCGGCACCTTGCCCGCGTAATCCTTGTCGTCGGCGAGGCACTCGATGTTGATCTGCGTGGCGTTGACACCGGCGGGCGAGAGGTTCTTCTTGGCCTTTTCACACGCGGCGAGCAGCTTGATGCGCGCCTTGGGGTCCTTGAGCACGTCGATCTTGTGCTTGGCCTGGAACTGCGCGGCGACGTCTTCGGCGAGCGCCAGGTCAAAGTCGCGGCCGCCCAAGAAGCGGTCAAACGTGGCCGACTTGACCTCGAGCTTGCCCTGCACGAACGCGACGACCGAGACCGTGTAGCTGGCGTGGCCCATGTCGATAAACATGACATGCTGCGGCTCCGACTCGTGGAAGAGGTTGCGCGCCGACTTGTAGATGCCGTACGCGAGCGCGATCGCCGTGTGCTCGTTGAGCAGGCGCAGGCAGTTGAGCCCGGCGACCTTGCATGCGTTGAGCAGCGCGCGGCGCTGCACGTCCGTGTAAAAACCAGGGCACGAGAGCACGGCGTAGGCCGGGCGCACGCCCTCGTTCGCGGCCGCCGCGATCGTCTGCATCTTGTTGAGGATCATCGCGACGATCTGCTCGCACGTGAACGTGACCACTTCGTCGTTGTAGTTGAGCACGACGCCCACGTCGCCGTTCGGAAGCTCCACGCACTTGTACGCGAGCTGCGCGATCTCGCGCTGCACCTCGGGGTGCTTGAACTTGCGGCCGATGAGGCGCTTGACGTCGGTCGCCGTATTCTTGAAATGCGCGCGCGCCACGCTCACGGCCGCCTCGCCGATGAAGCGCTGCTTGCCCTGGAAGCACACCATGTTACTGTGGACACGACAGCATGAGTAATCAATCGACGCCGTCTCGTCAGCTACAAGCCATCCAAAGGAACAACACGTACGGGTTCTTGCGGTTCGAGTTTTCATTGAGGATGATGTCGATGCCGCCGCGCTTGGCCTGGCCAATGACGCAGTCGACGTTGCCAAAGTCCAATCCGATGACCGACATGCTGTTCTGGAGTCGCTTGCTGCTGGGGGAAGAGGGGAACTGCGGAAGTGAAGGAAGCGTGCTTTAGGTGCCGCCCGCCAAACTGCCAAGTGACCGAGTGCGTGCGTGGTTCTAGAACCACCACACAAAACGGACCCCCTCGTCGCGAGTGGCTCTTTCCTTTCATAGTGAATACCTGTACAAAGCGATCACTTCAACATCATCTGTTTTGACAGATGAAGCCGCGAGGGCGTGGCACCAAGCACCTGTGAAACACGATATACTTTTTGTTGAATGCTTGCGCCCCACGTGCAGCACGTGGCCACGTGCCATCAAGCCCGGCCTTCATACCAAGCGAGCGCCATCAACATGCGCGACGTGCATATCCATCTTTGCTTCCTGTGATGCCTCTCGATACATTGCAACGTATAGTATGACAGCGCAACTGCGAAAGAAAACAAACTTCGCACCTTTGTCGAATTTTCTCGAAGGCGCTGGGGCACTTTCAATCATTTTTGACAGGGTCACGTGATCCGCAAGATATGGCTACATGTAATACGCTTATCCATCGCTATTTAATGCCGGCGCTTCGATGACGATGCCCCCGAAAACAACAACTGGTTCACGCGCTCCTCCTCCTGAAGCTCAGCGTTCTTTGCGCTCAGCGCCGCCGCCTGCTGCTTTACCCGTGCATACTTTGCGCGCGCCACGCGCATGCGCTCCACCAACGCGTCCTCTGTTCGCTGCCTCTCCGCTTTGAACATTCCCATCTCCGTTGCCATTGTCTGCTTGCATCACGGAACACGACCTGAGCACGATCACCATGACACAACCCCATAGTGACTATTCATACCTGTCGTTGGGCCATGAGCGCCACGTTCTGTTGCTCCAGCTCGGCGATACGCCGCTTGGACTCGGCATCGGCGGAGTGGAGCCGCTCCTTTTCCTGTCGCCATTCCCCTCGCTGACTCTCATGCGCCGACACCTCGCGCTCCCAAAATTCGGCTCGTATTGTCTCCTTGGCCGTGGCCTCGGCCAGCGCGCGCTGTAGATCAGCAACTTGTGCGTCTCGCGCAGCCAGCGCACTCTGCGTGGCAACAGCAGTTGACTCAGTCGACGATTACAATCTAACTTACTGCACCGAGGAACTCACTGACCTTAGCAGACGCGAGTTCTTCCGACTGGCTGGCTACGAGCCCACGCAGATGCGTGTTCTCAGTCTCCAGCACACCCACGCGTTTGTCCAATGCCGCGTTGGTATCTTTAATCTCATACAGGCGCCGCTGCCATTGCTCTCGCTCGGCCGCGTGTGCTGCCCGCTCCTGCTTCACCTTACCAGCTAGCTTGTCGTGCTTGGCCGAAAGCGCCTTGAGGCTCAGCAGCTTGGCCTCGACCACCTGCTTGGCCTGCTCAATAGACTCAAGCTCCGTCTGCCCATTCAGTGCCACTACGATGGCCACAGGTTGAATCCACTCCATTACACGACTGACTGCTCCAATAGAAGAGAACGTACCGATCTCCATCTCGCGTGCCTGCCGCTGGGCGTCGTTGCACTCCATCTCGAGCTGCGTCATGCGGTCCAGCAGCGCCTCCTTCTCCTGCTGGTGCGTGCGGCTCTGGCGCAGGAGCTGCTCGTTCACGAGCTGCTTGGAGCGCATACGCAGCCTCGCGGCCTCGTCGTCGTGGGTCTTGGCCAGCGCCGCGACGTCGCGCTCGTGGCCACGCGCCAGCTCGGCCACCAACTGCCGGTGCTCCTGCAGCGAGATGGACGCGGCCACGGCGTCCTTGAGCTTGCTCTGCAGCACCTGCAGCTGCCGCTCGTGGTGGTCCTCCTGCCGCAACAGCAGCGCCTCGTACGACCGCCGCGTGTCGTCGCACAGCTCCCGGGCCTTGCGCTCCATCGCGTCCAGCGCCGGGCATCCGGCAGCGACCGTTGTGGTCACAGCCACAGGTCGCGTCGTCAGCTCCGTCTTACTAGTAGTAGTAGTCGTGGCAGCGGTAGTCCTGGGCTTGCCTGCAGCTGGCGTCTTCTTGGCCACTGCCGTCTTAGCGGGCGGTGGCATGAGGAACCGCTCGCCGGGTACGTCGCTCTCGGAGAGGTCGCTCGCCCGGTAAAAGTAGATACTAGAACCTCACGGCAAGTGTGTGTGTACCAACCAGTATGTGTATGGATGTATCGACCCCGGCCATCCTACCCTGTATGTACCCTGTACCCTTCTACCGCACTTACAGGCTGAGCGTGTCGGTGGTCGGGCAGCCGCGACGCAGTAGCTCGGCCACCATGTCGGCACGCGCGACTGTCACCTCGTCCTTGGAGCGCATGTCTTTGATCTTGACTTCGCCCTTGGCCAGCTCGTCCTCGCCCACGACCACCATGAACGGGATGCCCGCCTCCAGCGCGTAGTGGAGCTGCTTGGTGAACTTGGGCGCCTCGAGCTGCATGATCTCGGCCGCCACGTTGGCGCGCCATAGCTCCTTACAGAGCTGCAGCCGCGGCAGCGTGAGTGCGCCGCCCGTGGACGCCACCAGCACCTGCGGCGGCGCCACCTTGGCACCACCCGACGCCTTCTCCGCATGGGCCTGCAGGATACCAAAGATGCGCTCGATGCCCATGCTCACACCGACGCACGGGATCTGCGCGCCCGTCGCCGAAAACATACCGACAAGGTTATCGTAGCGGCCACCGGCGGCGATCGAGCCCACGTTGTGCTCCTCGCTCGTGAGCACAAACTCGTAGATGAGGCCCGTGTAGTAGTCGAGTCCACGCGCGAGGCTGAGGTCGAACGAGACGACGTCGAGCACGCCCATCGCATCGAGGTACCCAAAGAGCAGCGCGAGCTCGTCCATGGCCTGCTTGGCGTGCTGGTTGTCGCCAAAGAGCTGCTCCTGCTGCAGCTGCGCGTGGAGCTCACGCGGCGCGCCGACGCGGCATACAAAGCGCTCGATGCGGTCGGCCACTGGCGGCGGGATGCCCTTGTCGTCCACCATCTCGGCGCGCACGTCGGCCCACGGAGCCTTGTCCAGCTTGTCGATCGCACTGCACGTGGTGCGGAACTTGTCGGCGGGCACGCCGCAGATCGCGAGCACGGCGTCCAGCAGCAGGCGGTGGCTCAGCTTGACCTTGAACGACCCGAGCTCTGGGAACTGTTGCAGCACCTCGATGCCGATCGACAGCACTTCGGCGTCCGGCAGCATCGGCGCGTACGTACCGGCAATGTCAAAGTCGCACTGGTAGAACTCACGGAAGCGGCCGCGCGCCATTTGCGGGTTGTCGCGACGGTAGACGTGCGCAATGTGGAAGCGCTTGATGTTGCCCGGGTTGTGGAGCGCCATGAACCGCGCAAAGGGCACCGTGAGGTCGTACCGCAACGCGAGCAGCTCGCCGCCTTGGTCCGCCAGGTCGTAAATGAGCTTGCTGTCCTCGCCGTACTTGCCCGTGAGCGTCTCCTTGGGCTCAAACACGGGCGTCTCGATCTCCACGCCGGCATGGCGCTTGAACACGGTACGGACCTTGTTGAAGATCTTTTCACGCAGCTGCATCTGGTGCGGCAAAAAATCCTGCGCACCCTTGGCGAGCTTGGGCTTGCGGCGCGTGCCACCCGAGCTCAGCTTCTCGAAGAGCTCCTCGAGGTACAGCGGCGTGCTCTGACCGGTCGCCGCGCGCAGGTCGAACGCGTTCACGCTGGCCGGCCACGCATCGCCCAGTGCGAGCAGCCGCTGGCGCAGCGCCGTGCTGCCGGCACCCAGGGGCAGCGCCTCCTTGGCGCCCTTCTTGGCGCTTTCCTTGTCCTTGACCTTGTCGAGCTTTTTCTGGCGCTTCTCGAGCACTTTGTGGCGCTGGGCCTCGGTCATGCTGGCCAGCTTCTCGTCCTCTTTGGCCTGCGCGGCGGCCGCCTTGGCCGCGGCCTCCTGCGCCTTGGCCTGCTTCTCGGCCAGCTTGGCCTTGAGCACCTCCTCTTCACGCGCGAACACAGCGAACGCGCTCTGGGTCTCGGCCACGAGCGCCGCCACCACCGTCTCGACCAGCAGGATCGCGCACTGGGTGGCCGGCTTGATCGGCGTCGCGCTCTCTTCTTCTCCCATGACGGCGCGTCGCTCGTTGCTGCCACGCAGCAGCAACTGCAGCGCGTCCAGCACGGGCTTGAGCGCCGTCTTGAGCGCCTGCGGGTGCACGTCGCCGACCGCGCTCACGGTCGCGGCGTCCGTGGCGATCGCCGCGTTGAGCTCGAGCTCGAGCGCCTTGAACGCCGCGGCTACCGTGTCACGCGCCGGACCGTGGACCTGCGGGATGTACCGGATGCACTCGGGGTCGAGCACCGACTCTTTGCGCGCGTTGACAAACTTGGAGCTCTCCAGCATGAGCCGCAGGTGCGCCGCCGCCGTGACGATGCCGCGGTGCGGACGGCTCGCGTCCACAAACTCGGCCGCAAACGGCGCCGCGTTGGCCTCCACGGCCTCGCACGAGAGCGCCGCGACCGCGTCCGCGATCGGTACCACGCCGCGCGCGCCGCCGATCGCCAGCGCCGACACGGCCAGCAATTGCAGCGGCGCCTGCGCGGCCAGCTGCTTCTCCAGCGAGCCCAGCGGCGCCGCCGGCAGCGGGAGACCGGCCACGGAGCGCAGCGCCACGGCGGCGGCGGTGGCGTCGCCACCGGCCACGCGCGCGAGGCCGCGGCCCTGGCACGCCGCCAGCAGGGTCAGCGCCGCGATGTCCTCGACGCCCGACGCCACGAGCGGCAGCACGTTCTGGTTCAGCAGCGCGGTAAGAAAGTGCGCGTGCTGCGTGACCGCAGCCGTTGGCTTGAGCCGCAGCAGGCGGTGTAGCAGCACCACGAGCATGGCGCGCGTGGTGTCCACGCGGTGGGCGCCACTGGCATCGGAGAGAAGCGGGAGCGATGCGAGACGGGTTTCAATGGGCGCGGACGCGTCCACGGCCGAGTCCCACTGGCTGGCAACGGGCTCCGGGATGTCGGCGGCGACCTTGGCGCCGAGCACCGCGACCGCGCACACATCTTCGATCGAGAGCTTGGCGCTCGTGACCACTACTTTCGCGGTCGACATGGTGGGAGCTTCTGGATTAGCCAGTGAGTGATGGAGATCCGCTGATTCGAGCAGAGTGAGCAGGTGGGTGGGTTGTGGACGAGATGGGTTGATACGACTCAAAACGGGTTTCAACCCACTTTAGTAACTTACGAGTGAGATCGCCATGATTCATGGCGTTATTCATGGAGCGTTCATGGCATGAACGCTCCGGTCGATGGAAGAAGAAGGGGTTCGTACGTATCACCAAAAAAACATTGAAGGAATGGAGGGAGCAGGTTGACTTGATACTGTCCGGTATTTGTTGACACCACAGACGGCCCTGCACGCCGTCGACACGAGCAGACCGCAGTGCACTACTGTATTATCAGCCTTCTTCATGTGCACATTACTGTACACTAATGGGCACTTCGTGCCACGAAGTAGCACTTCTCTCCCTGCAACTTGCAGCAGCCAAACCTTTCACCTGAATCCAGCTCATTCCACTCATTCGGTATTTCAATACGGTATTTAAAAAAATACCGTGTGAGTGGAATGAGCTGGATTCAGGTGAAAGGTTACCGCGAATCCGGAGGTGAATGTACCCTACTTCCAATAATTACCGTAGACGGTATTTAAAAATACCGTCTACGGTAATACTTGGAGTACAGTACTGTATTCACCTCCAGACTCGCGGTAGTTTTCTGACAGGTGTCACTGAAAATTACCTCCTGTTTCACACTTTGGATCTGATTAGCTCGCAACAGGGTGCCCCGGCTCGCAACACCCTATCAATCGTGTGTGTGCGTGGCATTCCACATGGTGGCGAATGAGCTCCATTCCTTCATTCCCCCCCTCGTCCTCGTCCTCTTCCGACAAGCACTGAGGCCCTCCACGATGTTGCAGGAGTTGCCGTCCCCAGGGTTCCGCGGGCGCGGGCGCGACCCC
Organism: Pythium chondricola; assembly: GCA_023337575.1. Taxonomy (NCBI): domain Eukaryota; phylum Oomycota; class Peronosporomycetes; order Pythiales; family Pythiaceae; genus Pythium; species Pythium chondricola. The sequence goes on along the minus strand of JAADXF010000647.1, from coordinate 453 downwards.
AGCGCCGACCGCGTGAATGTCGAGTACGCAGTGTCGATCCCCGTGAATGACGACGACCGCCACTTGCTCTCGCCGTCGCCGACCGGCGCGCCGCTGACGCCAGTGGTCGTGGAGGAGTCAATGCGGGAGCTGGAGAAGAAGACGGAGGAGGCGCGCGACGCCAACAAGCCAGCGCCACCCAACGCTGCCAAGAAGATCCTCTTCCTCGATGGCTTGCGCGGGCTCGCGGCCATGATGGTCGTGGTGCAGCACTGTGGCTACTTTGGCGTGCCTATGGGCCAGCCGGCGGTGGACACGTTCTTCGTGCTCTCGGCGTTCTTGCTCACAATGATCTTTGAGAAGAAGGCGCGTACGCTGATCGAGCAAAAGGCGTCGCCGCGCCGCTGGATGTGGGCGATGACCGACTACTTTGCGCGTCGATTCCTGCGTGTGTACCCACTGTTTGCGCTTGTC
>JAADXF010000646.1:0-13807 GCA_023337575.1 Pythium chondricola | reverse complement strand
GGCAGCGTGTGCGTGGAGGTGTCGGGCGATGAGGCGACGATTGTGTCTGGCGGCTCCGCTGCGATTGCTGTTGAGAGTGAGAGCGTGGTGACTTCGGTCGCCGACAGCCGGTCTGGCAGTGTTTTGTCTGGTTGGGGTGCTCTTGCGGAGACCACCACGACCGAGACGGTGGAGACGGTGGAGACGGTGGAGACGGTGGAGACGGTGAAGCCGGTGAAGACGGTGGTGAAGTTGATGAGGATGGTGGAGGAACCGAGGAAGATGAAGGCGCAGACGATGATGAAGATGGCGGTGACAATGAAGACGGCGCCGGCGAGGTTGAAGACGGTGCAGTAGACGATGGTGAAGGAGGTGGTGACGAGTGATGACGAGTTCTACTACAGATCTATGACAAGTGAACTCCGTGGATCGCATGTCACGCCACAGCAACAACAGAGCCCTCTGTGTCGCAGAGCGTGCTCCAAGCACAATACAGCTCAGCCATCGTACCACAAGGTTTCCATGCGCGCAAGTATGTAGTATTCGCCTTGCATTTTGCCCATGTGTACTTCTACGCTAGGAGGTATAGTGTCACAAAAAGATGAACAAGACCAGGGCGTGCTTGTCTCCACGAGTCAAGCAGACAAAGTCTCACATTGCTAACCTTGTCGTGGTATCCCTACAGCTCCTCGTGCTCCATCTTCTTGTTCTTCTTCCCTTTCTTCTTCTTTCGCGGCTTCTTCTTCTTGGATCCACGCGACTTGGCCAGCTCCTCTTCCAGTGCACGTCGCTGTTGCTTTTCCTCACCAATAATCTCACTCAGCAGGTCCCCCAAGCCATCATCACCGTCCACTGAACCATCGCCACCGACAGCCACTTCGTCCACCAGCTCCGCCACGGTGCACTCGTTTCGCAATCCACCGACCTGTGCGACTGGCGACGTTCCGATCTTGCCCGAGAGCACACCACTGAGAAAGCTACCAGTGTTCTCCTCGTCAAACACGCCAATGTTGGTTGCGTACCGAGCCTTCGATGGCGAGTACACGACAACCGTCGGCATTTGGAAGGTGCCGACGCCAAAGGACGCAGCGAACTCGCTCTGGCACTTGCCGTTCGTCCACATGAACACAAACGGCTGCTGGGACTTGGTCGACTTGCGAGCCACCTCGTGCAGCACCCGCAGCGACTTGCTCAATGGCGAACGCTCATCGGTTGCCGTGTCCACGTGGCCTTCGAAGAAACCGATCACGCAGATCTTGTTGCCTCCACACACCGCGTCAAAGTTGGCCTCGGTCAGGTACGGCACTGTGATGTCGCCACTGGCGTCGTTGTCCTGGGTGTTGTCCACGTCGCCTGGCTTGGATACGTCGGAAGAATCATCTCGTGGGTGAGGGTGCTGGTGCAGCACGGTCACAAGGAAGCGCACCAGGTTCGGGTACGTCATGGCACCCATGGTCTTCTTGTCGTACTTGAAGATGCCGAAGGGCGACACGTTCTCCGGTTGGTCAGGCACACTGGGCACGGTCACGAGGCACACGAACGTGGACTTGGCCTTGGGGGTGACTTGGAACTGCTGGCGCACGATTGGATCGGCATCCGACACCACAGCTACCGACAGCTTTTGTGAGGCAAACGACAGCGCCAGTGACTTGAGAATTGGCGGCTTTACCATCTTGCTCGTGATCAGCAGCACGGGCATCGACTTGGCGGTGAGTGCGCGGGAGACGAACGCGTTCAGCTCGGCCGACGTCGCCACCACCGAGATCGTATCGGGAATCGTGTCGATAGCAGCCTGTTTGGCCTCCTCGATCGACGTGAACGCCTGCGGGAGCACCTCGCCTCGCTTGACGTCACCTGTGGCCTCGTCCGCGACGATCGGAAAGACGCGGATGCTGCCGGCGCCGCCATACTTTTCACACAGCGCGGCATCGACCTTGCAGCTTGCACCGCCGAATCCGACGATACCAAGTCTTCTCTGTGCCTCGGCCGTCATCTCCTTCCACTTGGCTGGCTCAGTCTGGGCCTCCGTCTCCTCGTCCATGAATGACACAACCCACGACAGCTTGGACTCAGTGACGTACTTGTCAAAGTTCTCGCCTGTGAGCAATGGCATCGACGTGATCTCCATCGCATCGTCAGATGATGGCGATGTCCGGCTCTCGTCCGCCGCCGCCGTGGCGAATGGCTCCACCGCCGCCTTCAAATCGGCAAAAGTCTTGAGGTTGTCGTCGCCACTCAGCACCTCCGCTTGGTCCAGCGACTGTGCTGACGTGACAACTGCGAGTGCCGGTAGCTTGCCAATGTTCCACTTGGCCTTGAGCTCCATCGCGACAGCGTCCTCGTTGTGGACGTACACGAACGACAGTCCTCGTGGCTCGTACTCGAGTGCCAGCGCGCGATACAGATGCGAGGGCGCCGCCTGCTTGCTGATGAGCACGATCAGCTTCTTGTTCCCACCATCGGCCTGCGTACGCCATGCGTCTTGAGCCTGCTGCAGCGTCGTGACCTCGCTACCTGTATTCCACTGGGTCACATAGGTCGATGGGATGCTGTCTTTGAGCAGCTTCTTGAGCTCGCGTGGTTTCTGCAGTATCTGTGGGGGCAGCACCGCTGCCTCACGGTACATTTTGCGCGTGTATGGGTTCTTTTTCGGGGCGTCCTTGTAGATGACGAGCGCCGGTAGCTGCGCCGTGCTCCATTTCTTCATGGCGGTCTTGGCATCCGCGATGTCGGCGATGAGGAACTCGACGGCACCGTCCATGCCGTCCACGATATTGCGCACGTGTGGGAACTGCGCCTCTAGTGCCTTCACAAGCGCTTCGTCGTCGAACGCCACGTCGTTCTCCTTTGCGAGCTCGCGCAGCTTGTCATCCGACGCGCTGGACAGAGCGAGCACGATCTTGACGCCGCGCACCGTGTCCACGGCGGCGGCGACCTTGTCGAGTGTGTGGACGACACGAAACGCATGCGCGGCGTGCATTGCGGCGAGAAGCACGGACAGCAGCAGTAGCAGCGCTCGCATAGTGGCGATAGCGGTGATCTCTTGTCTCCACGTGGCGTTGTGAGACTTCAACTGATGGATACGCTGGTAGCTTCTGGAATCGGAAGTGGTGAAGCGTAATTTAAGAAATGTAATATATATAAATTTACGTAGTTTATTTGATGGTAGGGGGTACTATTCCTACCTGTCACCGAACTTCAGGAACTCAAGCGAGTCACCAAGGACACTACCGGTACATGTATTACCTTCGACGTAGTACTGTACACTGCAGCAGGTCTACTTCCTGTGTGCGGTCATGTTGCGCAAAGAGTGCAGAAAGCGCATGCTAATAGACATGTGCAGCCAAAAGGACGAAGCGTCAATCTAATCAACTGTTGCACACTGGCCTCCCAACTGGCCCGATTACTTCGAAGTATTATTATATTACTAGTTTATTATATGTTTTGCTATTAAAATAGCAAAATTAAAATATTGGTTTCGGAATAAGTAGCAGGGGTACAATTTTTCCCAATCGAACCAACCAGCAAGCTCCCATCTCCCAAATGCTCGTTCTTGGAAGGCACCGCACAGCCGGCATTCGCAGTGGCGCTGTGCGCCTCCTCTCTGTCGGTCTACGCTGAGCGACGACGCCTCGCTCTGTGTGGGCGCAAAGCCCATTCACTTTTCCTTCCTTCCTGGACCGCTACGATCGATAAAAGTCAAGTAACCAATCTCCGTCGGAATGAATCCATCGGCGACTTCGCCAGTCGTGCACACACCCATCGATGATGACGGACAGTCACATCTCATCACAGTGCGCACGCCAAGCAGCCACAGCGCCACACCGTCGAATGCATCGATCAATAGTACCCCACCCACGAGGCGGTATGCTGTCCAAGTCGACCCGCTGCAGGACGACCGCGCGACCGAGATCAAACTGCTCTCCTTTGCGCGGCCTCACATGCGCGCGTTCCACTACGCGTGGCTCTCGTTCTTCATCGCGTTCTTTGGCTGGTTCTCGATCCCGCCGCTGATGCCGACCATCAAGAAACAGCTTAATCTGACAAGCGACCAGGTCGCCAACGCCAACATCGCCAGCGTCGCCAGCACCATCGCCGGGCGCGTCGTGATCGGTCCACTCTGCGACCGCTACGGTCCACGCGTGATCCAGGCGACGCTGTTGGTGCTCGGTGCGGTTCCTGTGGCCTGCGCGGCGTTCGTGAACGATTACATGGGGCTCTTCATCGTGCGATTCTTTATTGGCCTGGTTGGATGCAGCTTCGTCGCCACGACGTACTGGACTTCGATCGTCTTCGCCAAGCAAGTCGTCGGCAGTGCGAATGCACTCGCCGCTGGCTGGGGTAACCTCGGCGCTGGGGTTACGTACCTCGTAACTCCGCTGCTCTTCAATGTGATGACGTCGAGTGGCCTCGGGCTTGACGATGACCTAGGCTGGCGGGTGACGCTCTGCTTCCCCGCTGTGGCCATGGTCGTCATCGGTGTGTTGCTGTACCTGTACTCAGACGACTGCCCGCAGGGTAACTATGTTCACTTGCGACGCATGAAGAACGCTGCCTCGGGGCAGACCGACGGCAGTGCTGACTCGTTAACCGCAGAGACCGTGGTGGGCATGAAGACAGCACTGCGCATGGCTGCACGAGTACCAGCCACGTGGATCCTGGCATTCCAGTACGCGTGTTCGTTCGGCGTCGAGCTGCAGGTCCACAACGTGCTCAGTCTGTACTACTATGAAGACTTTGTCCAGGACGACTGCAACGTGGCCACCGACGCCGACAAGTGCCGCATCCTGACCCAGACCACGGCCGGTTTGATCTCATCGCTGTTTGGACTCATGTGCATCTTTGCGCGTGCCATGGGCGGCTACGCATCTGACGCCGCGAGTCGAAAGTACCACATGAAAGGCCGCATCGTGGTCCAGTTCCTCGCGTTCGCTGGCCAGGCGACGACGCTGTTTGTGTACGCCAACGCACGTACTGTGTCGACGAGCATCCCGTGCTTGATCCTGTTTGGCATCTTTGTGCAGGCGTGCACCGGCACCACGTTTGGGATCGTGCCGTACGTCGCGCCGCGGTTCACTGGTGCGACCTCTGGGATCGTCGGCGCGGGAGGCAACGTCGGCGCCCTGTGCTGGGGCTTCGTGTTCAAAGGCGTCGGCGATCGTGCACAATCGTTCCAGTACCTGAGCATTTGCGTAGCGGTGGCGACGCTGCTGTGTGCGGTGATTCACGTCGACGGACAGGGCGGCGTGAACTGGCGACAGGATCGAGGAGCAGCAGCAAATGGGTCCGACCATGGCGCGACGCAACGGCTTGTCCTGGTCGACGACGAGTTGAAATGAGTGTTGAGAGACCGGTATCACAATTGACTGTTTGCTGGACTGTCACATTGACTGATGAAGGTGGAGAGGCGATGGCTTACAAACCGTAGTACCCACTGCTCTGAGAGCAGTGATACACCCACAGACTCTGCTTTTAGACCTTGGACGGAATGAGGTTGAACTTGTGGAAGAACTTCATCATCGCCGCGAGTTCCTCGTCGTGGTGCGGTAATTTCTGTCACAGCAATCAGTGTGAATACACGGAGTGATGCAAGCATAAGCCAGATACTATGGTACGTGGTCGTACGCACCTTCATGCGCTTGAGCCAGGCGTCCGTCTTGGGGAATCTCTGTTCAACATCTGGGATGAGCCCCATGACTTCAAGCTGCACGACCTCGTTGTAGCACGAGATGTCGGCGATGGACGGCGAGGCCTGCGTCATCAGGTAGTGGTTGCCGTGGCGCAGCCAGTGCTCGAGCATCTTGAGGATACCCTGGATGGTCTTGTCCTTGTGCTTGAGCTGCGCCTCCATCGCCGGCGTCGCGCGGCCCACGTTCACCATCACCTGGTTGAAAAAGATCTGCGACGAGAGACGCGCGTTGTGGTGGTGCCAGTGGAGGTACTCGTTGATCTGTGGCATGAGATTGTGTGTGGTCAACAATCACCACTATCATGTGTACTGAAGTACCTAGACCGGTGACGTACGCGGGCGCGGATTTTGGGGTCCTTGGGGTACCAGCTCTCCCACCCATGCTTCTCCACCAGGTACAAAATGATGGCGTGGCTTCATGGGCCCACACACTGAGTATCAATACAGTACCTAGTCGTATGCAGGTTGGGTAGGTATAATAGTATTAATACCTACCTCTCGGTGAGGATAAAGTCGCCGTCCTTGAGTGCGGGGATCTTGCCCATCGGGTTGATCTTCTTGAACGCCTCGGAGCGCGACTCGCCCTTGGCCGTGTTGACCACCTTGTACTCAACCGCGTGGTTGTTGAGCTTGCAGAGCCACGTCACTGCCGATACATTGACCATAAATCAAGATTGAAACCATGGATTCCGGAGACTGATAGAATGCCACGGACCGGCGCGCGAAGGCTGGCTCACGGGGTGCGCAAAGATCTGCTCCATGTTGGCGTCTCGTGGGGTGTGGTACCTTCCGAGGAATGGAGGGAGCTGTGGCGCGGGCTTGCTACGGGCTTGATGGAAGCTGTTTACGACATCCACTTGCCTTTGAAGTTGGGAGAAAATTTGGTCCATCTAGTCCTAGTTTAGGCGTTTACGAGGAAGTAACCTAAAATAACGTGTAGAATCCTAGGTTAACCTTGAAGAGGCATTGTGGATGTCAATGATTCTACGAGAGTCGTGAGTTGTAAACAATTGGTGTGCTTCCTGGGCGCGAGTTCGCACGCAGCGTCGATGCCGCTACTAATAGTGCCGACAAGCTCACCACTAATTATAGGACCCACACACGCAGAGACACACGCAAACCGGGAAGTTTCCCTGCATGACCTCATGCATCTTGCCACTGTCTACCAAAGATAGCTAGCCGCGCTGGCTGGCTGTCCTGATCTCCCTGGTCGTTAAGGATGCGGAGCCTAGTCTGAGCATGTATATATAGCTCTCCATAGTGGGTTTCAGTTTTTGCCTGGTGTCTAGCACCGTCGCCGCAAACTGCTCGCATGGACGAGCTGGTCTTGTGCGTGAGCGAGAGCCTGCTTCTCTCAAGTCGATCAACGCCGAGCCACAGCGTGCGGTACCACGAGTCGAGTGTCGGCGCCGCACACGAGTCAGTCCTGAGCTCCGCGACGGCGCCTTCTTTCCACACAGCACTCTCTCACCTTTCTCTCGTCTGTGAGGCGTCCGCACGTGGCGTGCGACTGAGCATCCGCCGATATTAAGAAGACCAAGTTCTCGCTCTCAGTGCCGTCATTGGCCCTCGCCCTGCGCACTGAACGCGACGCGAGCAAGAGCCAGCCCCCGAGCCCTACCAAGCACAAGCGAGAAGACGCCGAGCACGAACTACCGGACGCCGTGCGGCGCGAGCAGGAAGAGTGCGAGCGACGCACGTTCACGCAGCGCACGTCCCCCGCCTCCGAGTTGAGGGGCCGCAAGAAATCCACCAAGATCGCCGTCGCGCCGACGCCTTCGGTCAAGCTTGACGGAGGCCGAGCGACCGAGCCCACGGCCACACTGCCCGTCACATTTGCACCACTCACGCCCACGCCGCCCGCGCACTCGGGCGGCGGTGGCACCGGCAGCACCAACGCTACCATGACCAACAGCGGCAGCGGCACCAAGCCGCTCGCATCCACAGGCAGTGCAGATGCACATGCCAACGCTACACTGAACCAGGACCGGGTCAACCAGCGCGTATCTCGCATCTATCCACTCACTGACTCGGTGTACGTGGCCAAGTCCAAGAAGACGCCCGTCGAGGTCAAGTTCCACCCGATCACGAGCCATTTTCTCAATGAGCCGCGGCTCGAAAAGCTCTACCAGGTTACGTTCGCGCGAGAAAACTCACCGAGATCGTCTCGCATTGCCATGATCTTTTTCGTGCTCTACCTCGCGTTCACGGGTTCGAACGTGACCAACTTGTTCTCGGACGACCCCACCGTGCGTGCTGAATCAACGCGCTACTGCCTGCTGGTGTTCACGCCCATCACGCCGATCCCGTTCCTTATCTACCTGAGCCGCCAGCGCAAGTACGAGATCCAATTTCAGCGCATCTACACGGTCGTGATCCTCTGCTGGGCATTCTCGATCATCGCCGGCGGCATGTACTCGATGCTCATCGAGTGGTACAGCTACGTGTTTAGAGACGTCAACTACGTCATGACCATCATGGGGCTCACGGTTGAGACCGAACCGGTGTTCTACATCAACGACACGGCCTACAGCGACTGGCAGTTTGACGCGCTTAGTGGTACACGCAGCCAGGTGCTTCACAGCTACACCAAGACCGTGTTGCTGCCCGCAGCCACCATGAACATCAACCTCATGCGCCTCATGATGGTGTTTGTGTTCGTGCCGCTGCTGCGCATCGACACGGTCCACTTTACGGTCATCGGCGTGATCACGGGCGTCTCGTACAACGTGCTCACGTTCATGTTCTACCCGTCCACCGACTCGGGCCCGTTCATGCAGAACCGCGTCCTCGTCGTGTGCTTCCCGATCCTCTTCGCGTTGGTCATGCTCGTGCGGAATCGCGACGTCGACCGTGTGATTCGCCAAGATTTTCTGCACGTGTGGGCGGTCGAGCTCGAGGCCGAGAAGGCCACACGCGAGAAGAACCTCATCGCCGAGGAGAACCGCAACCTGAAGAAGGAGCTCGCACAGCGTGACTCTGAATTCACGCTGGACTTGACGTCGCCGCTGCATTCCATCCTGGCCGAACTCAAGAACTTCATCGACGAGACCGACATGAGCGAGGCATCCACCAAGCGCGGACTCGCGATCCTCAAGAACCTGTCCAAGCTGGACACGAACCTGTTCATGCCCGACATCCGCGCGCAGATGAAGTCGAAAGAAGAGGTGGATGCCGATACCAAGAACTGGGCGCTCTCGGTGCTGGCGCGCAAGGACTACCAGGCCACGAGCCGCACGACCGCCACCATGTCGCTCAGCTCACACTCGAACAGCGACACACGGCGCAGCTACCAGGACAACATCGGTATGGCCAGCCAGAACGGCGGGCTCAATATCATCGCACCGCTGCCCAATATGTCATTGTGGGACGAGGACGTGCTCACCCGTGTCAAGACCCGCATCCATCAGGATGGTTGGGACCTGGACACGCTCAAGATCGCCGAGATCACGAACGGAAGACCGCTCATGTACGTCACGGCGGCCATGTTCGACATCCACGAGCTCCACGAAGAGTTCCGCATCGAAAAGATCGTGCTGCGCAACTTTTTGTTCACGCTGGACGATGGGTACCTGGCCAATCCGTACCACAACTCGAGCCACGCCGCGGACGTGGTCAACTCGGTCAACTATTTGATGACGCGTCTCAACGACGGTCAGATCCGCGACACGCTGACCAACCTCGAGTTTTACGCTGCGCTTGTGGCCGCAGCGATCCACGACTTCCGTCATCCGGGCAAATCCAACAACTACATGATCAAGTGCAAGCACGACCTCGCCATCCAGTATAACGACCGCAGTATCCTCGAGAGCATGCATCTCGCGGAGACCTTCTTCGTGATGCGGTCACCGCAGTGCGATATCTTTGGTCGCATGAAAGACAAGCCGTACCGTGAGATCCGCAAGGCGATCATCGAGATGGTGCTGAGCACCGACCTCTCGATGCACCTGCAGCTCGTGGGCAACCTGAAGGCGTTGGTGATCCAGGACCAGTCCTCGGGTGCCGCTGCTAACTCTCGTGCTGTGACCGACCCGATGATGATCATGAAGGTGGTGATCAAGTGCGCCGACATTGGTCACGCTGCCAAGGAGCGGCGGCTCCACGTGATCTGGTCCTCGCTCATCATCGAAGAGTTCTTCTTGCAGGGCGACAACGAGCGCGCCATTAACTCTGACATCTCGCCGTTCATGGATCGCCATTCTGAGAACAGCGCAAAGGTACGAAGATTGATGCTACCTGTCCTCTGTGGATTGGATGCTGATGTGTTGTTGTCCTTGTTCTGTAGAACCAAGTGGGCTTCTTCGAGTTCATCGTGCTGCCGTTTTACAACACGGTGTCGCAGGTGGTCTTCGACAAGGAGTTTTCGGTCATCCACAACATCGCCAAGCAAAACTATAGCCTGTGGAAAGAGTCGGACAAGCGGCAGCTCACGTCGATCGTCGCGATCAAGAACGAGGTGTTCTTGAACTTGCAGGTCCAGGTGCCGACGTCCTAGTTGTCCGACGGCTCAGTTTGTGTGTGTGACACTGTGAGCGTCACCTACTGCGGGAGATCTCGACCACCACCACCACCATGCGACGAACCAGCGTCGGCAGTGGCCTTGTCGTCGTTTGTATAGATAGAGCAACAGCACCGAAGAAGGACGCGGGCACAATCGACTCGGTGGGGAAAAGGAAGGAGCGAACCACCATCAGTGCCTCGTGATTTGGCACATGGACTATAGCTCGCCCGTGTGGCCACCACTCACCACTAGAACGCTCGATCGCACTCGCGTCGACCACGATTACTAGCGGAGAAACGTTTGTATCATTGCAATACTGCGCGCCTTCCCATTTTGACACTTGCTGGTTCCGTCTCACCATCACTCTCCATCTACACACGTCGCAGATGTCCCGAGTAGTCCCTCGTATTCAGTTTCAGCCAATGAAATAACGTTTATCTAACGAAATCCGGTTGGAGCAGTTGTTATCAACGTCTCCCTTGAGCCTCCACACGTTTGTTCTCCGCATTCGCTCATCGCTCATCACGACCCAAGCTTTGTCGCCGACGGTACGTCGCACTCCTCCCCCCTGCGCCCCATTCGACCACCTCCCCCCTCGTGAACACGCGCCACTAACCTCTTCTTCTTCCCCCGTAGTCGTTTGTGCCGAAATCATGTCGTCCCCTGCTGAATTTTCGTCAGAAAACTGGCCGGCGAAGCGCATTCGCCAGACTTTCTTGGAGTTTTTCCAAAAGCACTCGGTGTCCCCGCACACGCTGTACCCGTCGTGCCCGGTCGTGCCGCTCGATGACCCGACGCTGCTCTTCATCAACGCTGGTATGAACCAGTACAAGCCCATCTTCCTTGGTCAGGTGGACCCGTCGCACCCGATGGCCAAGCTCAACCGTGCCACCAACTCGCAAAAGTGTATCCGTGCCGGTGGCAAGCACAACGACCTTGACGACGTCGGCAAGGACGTGTACCACCACACGTTCTTCGAGATGCTTGGCAACTGGAGCTTTGGTGACTACTTCAAGAAGGAAGCCGTGGACATGTCGTTCCGCCTGCTCACCGAGGTGTTCAACATCGACGCGAACCGCCTCTACGCGACATACTTTGGTGGTGACGAGAAGCAGGGCCTGCCGTCGGATGAAGAGACCCGCCAGCTCTGGCTCAAGTACCTCCCAGCCGAGCGCGTGCTGCCGTTCGGCTGCGAGGATAACTTCTGGGAGATGGGTGATGTCGGTCCGTGCGGTCCGTGCACGGAGATCCACTACGACCGCATCGGTGGCCGTGATGCGGCGGCGCTCGTGAACGCCGACCGCCCGGATGTGATCGAGATCTGGAACAACGTGTTCATCCAGTTCAACCGTGAACAGGACGGCAAGCTCGTGCCACTGCCGAGCCAGCACGTTGATACCGGTATGGGTTTCGAGCGTCTCGCTTCGATCTTGCAGGGCAAGGACTCGAACTACGACACGGATGTGTTCACGCCGCTCTTTGCCGCCATCCAGCGCATCACCAAGAGCGAGCCGTACACCGGTAAGATCGGCATGGAGGACCCGACGCTCAAGGATATGGCCTACCGTGTCGTCGCTGACCACATCCGTACGCTCACGTTCGCCATCACGGATGGTGCGATGCCAAGTAACGATGGCCGTGGCTACGTGCTGCGTCGCATTCTGCGTCGTGCTGTCCGCTACGGACAGCAGTTCCTCAACGCACCCAGCGGTTTCCTGTCGCAGCTTGTGCCAGTGGTCGTCGACATGCTTGGCGAGGCCTTCCCAGAACTCAAGACCAAGCAGGCGGACGTGATCGAGGTGATCTTGGACGAGGAGCAGTCGTTCGGCCGTACCCTGAACAAGGGTATCGAGCGTTTCAATAAGATCGCCGCGTCGATCAAGGAAGCCAAGGGCACCGTCGTGCCTGGCGATGATGCTTTCTTCCTGTACGACTCGATGGGTTTCCCGATCGACTTGACCCAGATCATGGCCGCAGAGGAAGGACTCACTGTCGATCTTAAGGGCTACGAGGAGGCGATGAAGCAGCAGAGCGAGCGCTCGAAGCTTGACCGCAAGAAGGGTGGCAACTCGGGTGTGCGCCCACTCGTGCTCGAGGCGGCTGAGACCAGCACTCTTGCTGGCAAGGGTATCAAGCCAACGGATGACTCGGCCAAGTACCAGTGGGACACCACCGTGAACGCCAAGGTCGCGGCGATCTTCACTACGACCGAGACCGCGTCGGCGTTCGTCGATGAGGTGAAGGCAGGTGACTACGAGCGCGTCGGTTTGATCCTGGACCAGACCGGTTTCTACGCGCAGGCCGGTGGCCAGATTTTCGACACTGGTGTCTTCACTGCCGGTGGTTTCACGCAGCAGGTTGACTCGGTGGAGTCGTACGCTGGCTACGTGATGCACATGGGTCCTATTGAGTCGGGTGCGATCAAGGTCGGCGATGTCGTGGAGACCAAGGTTGACTACGTTCGTCGCAGCAAGATCGCGCCAAACCACACCATGACCCACGTGCTCAACTTCGCGCTGCGCAAGGTCCTCGGCACCAATGTTGACCAGCGCGGTTCGCTCGTCGATGAGACTCGTCTGCGCTTCGATTTCACGACCAACAAGGCGGTGAAGGCCGACCAGCTCACTGAGGTGGAGGCTATCTGTGAGGATGTAATCAAGCAGGAGCTCGATGTCTTCACCCAGGATTCACCACAGGCCCACGCCAAGCGTATCCAGGGCCTGCGCGCTGTCTTCGGTGAAACCTACCCTGACACCGTCCGTGTCGTGTCCATTGGCCAGCAGATTCAGCCGATGCTAGAGGATCCGGAGAACAGCGCCTGGAACGCGTACTCGGTGGAGTTCTGCGGTGGCACCCACTTGAAGAACACGCGCGAGGCCAAGAAGTTTGTGCTGTTCGAGGAGGGCGCTGTTGCCAAGGGTATCCGTCGTATCTCGGCGTACACTGGTGAGGCGGCCAGCGAGGCGGAGGCTCGTGCGGCGAAGTTGCAGGCGACGCTCGACGCTGTGTCCAAGCTTGACGGTGCCGCGTTCATCGAGGGCGTGTCGGCCTTCAAGCCAGTGCTGGATGTCGCGCTGATCTCGCTGCCTACCAAGGATAAGATCCGCAAGCAGCTCGACGGTCTCGTGGACCGTGTCCGCAAGCTCCAGAAGGAGATTGCCGCACAGCGTGCCGCTAACGGTGTCCGCGATGCGAGCGCCGCTGCCACTGCTGCCAAGGAGGCCGGCCAGGAGTTCGTGATCGTGAAGTTCGATGTCGGCACCGATGCCAAGCTTGGCCGTGAGATGCTCGAGGCCATGGCTACCGTCCTTCCAAACGGTAGCTTTATGATCTTCAGCACGGATGCGGACGCTGGCAAGACGGCTGCCTTCACGCAGGTGAGCCAGCACCACATCGCGGCACGACAACTGGATGCCCGCACGTGGGTCAACCACGCGATGGCGGTCATGAACGGTAAGGGTGGTGGTAAGGACCCTGCCAGCGCCACGGGCCAGGCCAAGGCCGTCGAGAAGGTGGACGAGGCCGTCACACTTGCCAAGGCCTTCGTGAACTAAGCAGTTGTGTGGCACAAGTCCACCATGGCCAGCATATCAGTATGGTCGGAAACGTTTGCGACGCGAAGAGCTCCGCTTTGCATG
>JAADXF010000645.1:0-13814 GCA_023337575.1 Pythium chondricola | reverse complement strand
GATTGAGGACCTACTCCCAAGGGTCTTCGTTCTCACTGCTCAAATCGGTCGCTGATTGGCTGGGGTTCGACTTGCTCCGCATGTCGCAAATCTGGAAGTCTGGGGAATCCATCATGAAAGAGAAACATACAGAGCGCCCAAATGAATAGAGCTCATACGATCCGATCAGACCTCGTCTTGCGTGAATATGTCACCGGAGGAATTTCAAAATCGTCAACCGCGCTGCGAGATCAATAGCAATATGAATGAATCCAACATGTGAAACAAAAGGCGAAATCTGAGCGAATCGTCTTAGCTCGCCACTGACCTCCCATGTTTGCTCACTCCGAAGTGGATAAGTCTTCAACATTTTGAAGCGAAGTTCTGTAGCTGTAGCATTAAACAGAAACAGGCGATCAAAACATGTACTATATTTTTAGTCTCGAAAGTTTCTTAGGCATCATCAGTGCTAATTCACCCCGTACTTGCTTGATTCTCTTGGAGAAGAGATGCGGGGATTTGTGTGGTCTTAAAATCAAAGATTATTTTAATATATAATTATTTTAATATATATTAAATTCTATATATAATGGGTATCAATTGGAAAATACTGTATCGTTATATGCAGTATATATTGTGTCTGGATTGAGATGATTGCGTCCACGTAAAGCATGTCTACGCTTTGCTGTTGAAGCATACGATGATGCCGACGAGCATAAGCAGCATACCAGCATATGTAACTGCAACAGTACACGGTTGAGACGTGATGACATGGGTGAGGAGTCTTGTGAGTCCATACATCTGGGGCGGCGCGGGGTCTCGCCGAGTAGCCGACTGGTCAGTGCCGTGAACACGAACGTCAGAGCGTTGCAAATGGGCACGGCACTGGAGATTTCTGCTCCAGAGAGATGGTTACTATAGGCGAGCGATCCCACGTGATCGTAGCTTGTCGAGCGCCGTACCGGTAGATCCCAAGAGGTAGACATACGCAATGGATCCACTCTGGTTCAATACAAACGGCACCACAAACTATTCAATAGCACAGCAACGAGTCAGTCAGTCTGGCGAAGCTTCAGTGTTGCAGCAAGCACATAGGTTTCGCGTGGCGTACCCGCCAGTCAAGCAGAATCCGCATGATTTTTGTGTAGAGTGACGTGGATTCGCCTGTGACTGTTGCCGCACTACCTATCGACCTTGCACGAGTCAGAGAGAGAGCGAGAGTCGAAAGTCAACATGCGAGTTGTATGAACAGACCATGTTTGATCAGCGGATTTGTGCACCCCCACAGCGCGCCAACGAGGAGAAACGAAGCTGCCTCTGTAGTGTTCATATTTGATCTCTTCGCATCAATCATCGCTGTTCATCTTAGTGACGTGTGATTGGCAGATAATGAACCGCACAAACGAATGAGAATTGGCTGAAATTTTGCAGATCTTTTGGTTGTAGCTTACCGGTATCTTGAACAGCCATCATTCATGCAAAAAGGAAACCATCGAAGGGAAACAATGTGGTTGGCGTCGATCGCGATCGCATGGATACTACCCGCGTTACGCGCTGTACAGGGAGCGATAACCGATGCATCGGTTGTTCCAGCGTCTCTCTTTGCTGGGGTGACTGGCGACGTCGCTGTGAACTTCACGACGGGGTTTGGCGTGCCTCTTGGGGGACGAGTTGTCGTCGTCTTTCCCACCACTTTCTACGTCACGTCGACGACATTCACCACCACAAGCGGCCTCGATCCAGCGAGTACACTGTCCATGGGCGCTAACTCGTTCACGGTCATCATCACGGTCGACGGTGCCGCGATTCCCCCCAGCACGACCGTCTCGTTCACGAACGACGGTGTCACCAATCCTGGTTAGTTCGTGCGTGCTGCCTACCACGCTCTTGCCCAGATCCGCGCCAACCTGCTCTGTGTAAAACGGTGTAGGCGAAGGGACGACGTCTTCCTACACGATTCGAACGACCGACGTGAATGGGAACACCCTCGAGTCCACGACGAGCGTCCCTGGGTCGACCATCATCAAGACCGAGCTGACTGACGCCACGTTGACGCCATCGGCAAGCGACGCCGGTGCACTCGTCCAGTTCACTGTCTCGTTTACGACAGCGTGCTTTCTGCGGATCGGCAGTGTCATCGAGGTCGAGTTCCCAACGCAAAGCGGCAGCGCGTTCGTCATCGCGACCGCATCCGTCGCTTCCAGCGTCGGCCTCTCCTCGCAATCGACCGTGTCGTCGACTGGATTCCCATTTTTGCGCGTCAGGATCGCAGGACAGGACGTCAGCGCCAATACGCTGATCACCGTGGTGATCGGAGGTATCTACAATCCAGCGGCACAAACACTTGGGACCTTTAGCGTTCGCACACGACACTCGACAGCGGCAATCGTCCAAGAGAAGACCGGGATCGCCATGCCAGACATTCAGAGCACACCACTCGCTTCCAGCACAAGTATCAAGCCTGCGTCGTTTTTCGCAGGGGTGGCCACGACATACGTCGTGACGTTTGCGAACGCGGCCGTCTTCGCCAGTGGCTCGAGAATCACGGTGACGTTCCCTGCCCGCTTCCACATCGCAGGCGCAACACTACTTGGCGTCAACAATCTTCCGTCCACAGGCACATCCCTCGCTCTGCTCTCATCGACGCAACTGCGGGTGACGCTCGGCATGGGCACAGTCCAAGCGGGTGTGAACCGGGTTCTCACTTTCGGCAACATCATCAACCCAGGGTCTTCGTGTGATCAGTACATCTACGAGTACTGCTCGGCGACGTGGGAAACGTATTCGATTGTGATTGCAGACTTCGCCGACCAGGTCTACGAAGACTCAACCTCGGTGCCAGGAACCCCGATTGTGAAGAAGCCCATGGTGTTTGCTCGAGTGCGTCCGGTATTGCAAGAGCCGTTCACGACGACCCCTGTCGTGGTGAGCTTCACGTCCCAGGTGGTGATGATTCCACTGGGCGGAACCATCGAAGTCATTTTCCCCGCAGGTTATGTCCTGGGCGCCGGTGTCGCTGCCTCGAACCACGTGGGCATCCCTTCTGCGAGCACAAGTGTCACCGTACTGGGCCAAGTGATTTCGCTCACGATCGCAGGCGCAAGTGCGCCAGCAGCTGGACTTCTCTCTGTCGCTTTTAGCGATATCACCACACCAGATTCGTCGGCGGTCGGCATGTACACTGTCCGCACACGCGACGCGCTAGGGATGATTCTTGAAGAACATGACAAGATCAACGGCGAGGGGTGCTTGTATCTCAACAGCTGCAACGGCCACGGAACGTGCACGCTGTTCTCGAGCAGATGCATCTGCGACGAAGGATGGGGCGCGGACACAGACATTGCTTCCTATCGAGCTCCCGATTGCACCCAACGTAAGTGCGGCTCTCGGTTGGTTTGTTGGCAGTGGCTCATCGTGCTATGTATGGCACTTCCCCACACAGGCACGTGTCCGAGTGGGCGATCATGGAACAACGTGCCGACAACAGTGACTTCGGGAAGCCACAACACTTTGGTGGAATGCTCAGCGATGGGTGTGTGCGATCGAAACACTGGAAGATGTCTGTGCTATGAGGGATTCGAAGGAAACGCTTGCCAACGACGTGCGAAAACCTGTGGCGTTGCTCCCACCTTCTTACCACTGACGAGTTGATGCATTGTGCAGTGTCGTGTCCGAACAACTGCCGAGGTCATGGGCGGTGTGTCAGCATGAGAGAACTGGCAAGAGCCAAGAATGGATACCCACTGTCATTGCCAACGTCTTACGGTGGCCTCAAGGTACGACTGTCGAGGTTGCGGCGATATAATACCTATGGCTCATTCACCCTGACGTGTCATGCGTTGCAGACCACGACAACATGGGATGAGGATATGACCTTCGGCTGCGTCTGTGATAGCTCATGGGCTGTTGGTACGGGAGCGGGAGAGATTCAGGTGACCGAGTACTTTGGTGGCGACTGCTCACGGCGTACGTTTGTGCAGGACTATGATTTCAACTCAACCTTTGGCTGACCGCCTTGATCACCAACATTCGACTCGATACAGGCCATTGTCCTACAGGCGATGACCCGGAGACGACGAGTGACGACACCGATTGTACTGATGTGGCTGTACCTGGAGGAGCCGGGGTGTCTGGGAATCTCTGCCATGTCGAGTGCTCGAACCGGGGCATCTGCAACTTCCGAACCGGACTGTGCCAATGTTTTCCTGGGTACTTGGGGTTCGCGTGCCAGATCAAGGAGAATCAAGCGTCGTGATCGCTCCCAGTGAGCAGCATCCTCTCACCCTCCTTCCTCATGACTCAAATACTCCAGTGCGCAAATCCACGCGCACCACGAGTTAATTCTTCGCTTACATGATAGCGTAGCGCTTGTGGTCGAGTTGGCCTACATCAAGAGCAGCTCTTGCTCGTCGAGCGCGCGCTTGCAGCTGATGTCCATGATGTACACTTTGGACTGGCGCTTGAGGTCGATCTTGGCGCGCTTGGAAGGCGGCAGGTCGTCCACGGAGCCTTCCACGAAGCCCCGCTCTATGAACCAGTGCGAGGTACGTGTGGTCATCACGAACGCCTTGGTCACCCCCATCGCGCGTGCCTTGCGCAGAAGAAACCCGATGAGTGCGTTCCCCTGTAGCACGCGCAGCCTGTCAGTGAGTCTGTCCTCTTGCGTACCAATCAATAGCCAAACGAGAGCGTGCTCACCTTTCCGAGGTTCCGGTACGTAGGGTCGACAGCGACACAGGCGATCTCGGCAAAGTTGTTTTCGTACGGCTGCAGCGCCGCGCACGCGATGACGCCGCCGTCGCGCTCGACGATCGAGAACGTGTGCACGTTGGACTCGATCTGCTCCTGGTTGCGCGACACCAAGATATCCTCATCAAGCAGCGGCTGGATGAGGCGCATGATGCCCACAATGTCGCTGGGCTTGGCCATGCGCACGCCTTCGTAAATGTGCCTGGAGATCATGAGCCCTTCGCCGTCGCGCGTGAAGAGCTCCTGCAGCAGCCCGCCGTCCACGTGGCGACTCACGAGGTGGGACCGCGTCACGCCGTTGACGCACGCGTGGATCGACTGCTTGAGGTACAATAAAAAATCTTCCGACGCGTCCGAGTCCTGGCGCGCCAGCTCGACGTACTGCTGCGCCTGCTGGATCACGAGCGCGTGGACGGTCTGGTTCGTGCGCGAGTCGACCATCTCTTCGCCCTCGTGGAGAAAGATGAGCTTGTCGCTGCCCAGCTGCACCGCGCACTTGCTCGCGACCTGCTCCGACATGCAATTGAACACCTCGCCACTTGGGCTGTACCCAATGTTGGTGAGCAGCACAATGTCGCCGTGCTCGAGCGCCGCGCGCACCTTGGTCGCGTTCACGCGGCGCATCTCGCCCGTGTGCTTGAAATCCACGCCGCCGCGCACGCCCACGGGCTGCGCCGTGATGAAATTACCCGACGCGACGTTGATCGCGCGCGCGCGGCCGGGCGTGTTGGCGATGCCGCGCCCGAGGAAGCTCTCGATCTGGAACCGCACCGAGCCAGCGGCGTCCATCGCGCAGCGGAGGTCCTCGGCGCCGGTGATGCGCACGCCCGAGTCAAAGCGCTGCGGCAGCTGGCGCAACTGGAGCTGCGCATTCAGCTGCGGACGCGAGCCGGCGACGAGCACGAGCTTGATGCCGAACGTGTTGAGCAGCGCGATGTCCTGCATCACGGCCGAGAACACGGCCGAGTCGACGAGCTGCCCCGGGATGTGGATCACCATCGTGGTGCCGCGGTGGAAGTTGATGTACGGCGCCATCATGCGGAACATCTCGGTGAACGAGCTCGGGCCGGGCTTGGCGTCGCGCAAGACTTCGGGCGGGCTCTTGACTTTGAGGCATTCGGCTGGCACCACGGGCAAAAAATCGGCAAACGATTCACCAGAGGAGGAAGACGATGATGACGACGATGCCGACGACGACGCGGACGGGTCGGCAACCATGGCGGCGCCATGGAGCGTGCGTGTCGTGTGGCTGCGAGCCAACGCGACTCGCGCAGAAGATTGGATCAGCAAAGCCACCGGGGCGGGTGCTATCGGTCGGAGTGCGCTGCGAACAGACGCACGGCGCAGGTGTTGCGCGGCATGGTTCCTCCACATCAAGCCCCGCGGGTGGCTGGCGGGGGCGTGCGTTTGTTGCGATCGTCCGAAATGCAGCAAGTGAGCGCGGGCGGCAGCGGGTGTGATGGCCGCTCGCGGCCACTGCTTGCCCAGAAATAAATAGCCCACAAGGGCACATCCCCGTAACGGATCGATCAGCATATCGGTACTCACAGGTAATGTGTTATCAAAGTCCCATGCATCTGCTTCTTGGTTATGTAATGTATTATCGATAATTAATTATCGAGTTCTGAAGGCAATCCCGTCAGCCACACAAATCTTCGCCTGGCGTCAGCGGATGCGATGAATGCGAGACGTCAGATCACGAAACCACGAGTCATGGTTTCGCCCATGATTTTGCCTACGCGGTTCATAGTGAAGCGTGCTTCAGATGAAGCTAAACTCGGAGCTTGAAAACGCTGCGTTTGGTCTGTATTCTACCGACTGTTTGCATCGCTGTGATTGGCGAAAAAGCAGCGCGCCGAATCAGGCTGATGGACGATCTCGACTGTACCGGTAGTGCCAAGCTAGAGATCTTGCTCACATCAGCGAAAGATGCCGCCCACGATGCCCACCAGTGAGGCGCTCGCTGTAGGCCTAAATACATCCAAAGACTGACACTGTATCCACGCAGCGAACGAGGTCCAGAGCCTCTCGGCCGCGTGCGATCGTCTCTGGCACCTCGACGTGTATCGACTCCAGCCTGGCGTCGACTACCAACTGAATCTCCAGCAGGGCAAGTGCATGTGGCAGCAAGGCGACGTCGCCCCCGAGCCGCTCTTTACGTTCGTCGACCGCTGCGTCTTTGAGCGCCGCACTTACCATCTCTTCCACAAGCTGCTGGACAACTATGAGCGCGGGGTGCGTATTGAGTATTGTAGAGTTTGGAACCACGCCGTCACATCGGGTTTGTTGTTTCGGTAGGTGGGCATCCGCGAGACTGTGACGGCGGAAGAGCTGAGCGAGAACAACGCGTTCCTCAACGCTGTCTTGGACACGGCGCCGATGCAGTACACCTACAAGTGCGTACTCGAATCGCATGGGCCTATTCGTCCGTTGGTGTAATGATGGACTAACGATGCAGCTTGGATGGTTCGGTTTCTAGCTGGCTGACCAAGAACAAAAAGTTTGTCGGCGACATGTCCAGCTTCAAGAAGAAGCTGGACTCGATCTGGTATGTCTTGTTGATGGGGGGGGCACGTCACTCGCACTCTTGGCCGCTAACAAGACGGGGATGTATAATACCTACAGGTTTGGTATGTACCGGCGCCAAACGACGAACGACTCGTCTGGCTTTGAGCACGTCTTCTTGGGTGAGGAGAGAGATGTACGTGATGCAGTATGGAGACAGACTTGAGGAATCCGTGTAAGATTCAGTTCCCATTGGCGTAGGGCAAAATCTGTGGCTGCCACAACTGGATCCAGCTCTACCACGAGGAGCGCGCCGGCCGACTCAACTACCTCGGGTACATTCGACCCAAGCAGGTATTAAAATGGGTCGCCGTCTCTTGTATATCTAAACTGGCCTGTCGTGTCTGATCGATCTTCCATACCCAGCGTGGACACAGTTTCACGAAGCCGCACGAGGACGAGCAGCTCATCAGCATTCAGTTTATGTGGGAGAAGGAGCTCAAGCCAATATCAACCAGGTGAGGCGCTGGTCTCCCACTCATTCCCAGCATGTGATATGGCTATCGCTAACTATTCCATTGTAGTCTCATCGGCGTGAGTCCCGAGTTCGAGATGGCGTTGTACACGCTCTGCTTCATGAATGGCAAGGAGGAAAACATCGTGCAGCTTGGCCCCTACCGTTGCAACATCAAGTGCTACCCTTTCGGCCATGGTCCAACCGCCAAGATCGGCAGTGCATTCCCAGACAGGGTGCCCATGACAGAGGAACAGGCCGCCGTCAAGATCCAGGCGCACGTGCGTGGCTGCATCACACGCCATCAAGTGCAACAGACCCACGTCAGCTTCCGAGTCAAGACCACCAGCTTCAAGCAGACATTGGTGCCACAGCGTCCTGCTGGCCCGGGCCCGAACAGCGGAACTGCACCACCTGCACCTGCCCCTCAGGGAGCGTGGGGGCAGCCACGCAAGTGGTGAACACATCGCTGTCGATTGCATCCATCCATCCACCCTGTGTCTAGGCGCCGCCCATCCACAACAGTGAATCCCACAATGAAATGCTTGTTCGTCTACCTGGATCCAGTCCTTCCTATTCATAGCAACAGTGATGGCCCGTCGTTCGCAGTCGGCCGTGGAACCGACCCCTCGATGCGATCGAATCGGTTTCGAGTGTGTGGAGGGAGGGCACCATTCGCATTCGTTTCGGCAGCACCCGGCGACTCCGTAGCGTCGCTGCTGGGATCGATCGGCACGACAAACACCGCTCGTAGAGGGCTACACGAAGAAGACCAGACCGACAGAAAAAAGAAACAAGCAATGGAGGCAAAGACTTCACGCGACCGCAAGGAGAGCCACAAGACCACGGCGAAAGCGGCCATCGACGGCCTGGATGACTGCGACGCCGATGAGGCTGGTATTCCAAGCTCCAACATCGTGGCGCTTCGCCACGGCTACAACCAGACCTACATCATCCGGTCGAGCCGCACCAACCTCCACGATGTGCTCTTCCGGTGCGGCAACTGGTGCTATGGTGGTAAGGTGGACCTGGGCAGCGCGGCGCTCGAGCTGAGTGACCTACCGTCCGTTATCCCGGCGCTGCAGAAGCAGCAAGGCTCGCTCCAGTACCTGTGCGAGTGGAAGGCGATGCCGTCGACGTCCCCCTACTCTGTGCCTCTCGAGACGCTCTACGATGTGTTCGATTTCATCGGCGCCGAGCTGGCGAGTGCACGCATCGAGCGCAAGCTGGTCAAGGCTGCGACCGAGTACACGTGGGTGGACGAGGAGAGCGAGACGAAAAACTTTTTTGAGCTCGTGAGCGGCGGCTACGAGTGCTTTGACGACGTGGACCTCATCGCGAGCAAGACGTTTGTGCGTGGGCTCGTGCTGCTGGTGATCTACTACCAGCGCAGCTTCTACGTGGTGCTTCAGGAAGGCGACGGCGAGCAGCCATTGCTGGATGTACGGTTCCCAGATCTCACGGCGCACCTGCAGGGCATCCACCTGCAGACATACCGCGACGACGACTGCACCAACATGAAGAAGCTGACACTGTGGCAGGCCGTGAAGCAGGGCAAACTCCAGAGCCCGCCGAAGCCTGTCAAGGTCCAGTGCAAGGACGTGAGCGGCACTGGGTACAACCAGACCTTCCTCATCCGCCGCACCAATGGCGGTGCGAGTCTACGCGAGGTGCTCTTCCGCTTTGGCAATTGGTGCTACAATGGGCACGTGGACCTCGGCCCCAAGCTTGACCTGCCGGACATCCCGATCATCATCCCGATGCTGCGCCGCCAGCAAAGCGCGCTCACTTTCATGTGCGAGGTGTCCAAGATGCCAGCGACCTCGCTATTTACGCCTGCGATGGAGCACCTTGCGCTCGCGGTGCCAGCGATCCAGGAGGAGCTCTCCAAGGCCGAGCAGTTTGTCAAGAGGCTGGCCCACGACAACGCGCAGCAGATCACCCAGTGGCTGGAGGACGACAACGTCGAGTGCTTTTTTGAGGTTGGAATGGACAAGTGCGATGCACTACGGGTACGACGTCTGCCTGTCTGTCTGTCGCATTGGTGGCACACAGAAATTGATACCATCGTCTGACGGATGGCTTATGTTGTACTAGGATGTTGAGGCGATCGCCAGCAAGATTTACCTGAACGGGATCGTGCTCGTGATGATCTACTACGACTTCACGTTCTACGTGTACGTCGAGTCGGGCGAGGACGAGCAGCCACTGCTTGACACCAACTTCCCCGACATCTCGTTCCAGAAGGAGGGCATCCAGATCAAGACCTACCGCAGTGGTGTAAGCGGCTGCAGCGAACTACGGCGCATCAGTCTGTGGAAAGTGGTCAATGAGTTCCCTGAGGACGAAGGTGACGACGACGACGAGCCTGTGCTGGCACTACCTGCTCGAAAGAAGGCACCTTCCAAGCCGTCCTCAAGCGATGCAAAGCAGAACGAGAGTCGGCGTGAAGAGGACGTCAAGCGTGGTGCCTCAGGCGACGACGACACTGACGCCAAGGCCGTGAGCAAGTCACTGGACCTGTCCAAGAACAAATCGTCACACCCGCACCACATCGCACCACTCAAGTCGAATGCCGCGGCGGTGCTCAAGAAGATGCCCGACCTGGGGATTAAGGCACCGTGGGACGAGACGGGTCGACCACTTGGCTTGCGTGCATCCAAGTGATCAGAATCACAGAGAATTCTTCTTCTATGGCCCTCACTCAAACAGAAAACACGAATATTGCATTTACGCAACGAGACGTTGCTCACCAACTAGATCTCTGTCTCATTCTCAGCGATTGAAGTCCAATCGGGCAGGCAACGGCTGCCTGCCGCCGTGTACTCCGTAGAAGATGTCCATTTCTCCTTGCCGAGATCCGTCGCAGCAAAGATCGAGCCACCGATCCACGCTAGCAAATTCCGTGGGAACAGCGTATCGATGACACGGGTGTGTTCGCCTACTACCGCCGATATGTCGTCTTGAAGGCGAGCGACAAAGCCTGAATCGTACATAGTAAGCAGATATAGCGTCAGGATCTGGCTCTCGCACCGACTGACGAACGTGATGTACCTGGAATCATGGCGGTGCCACCGATCACGAGGATGTTCTCAACCAACGGGCCTCTCACGTCCAGTGGCAGCTTGCGCACGACCTCTTGGACACAGGAAACGATCCCACCGCCCATATTTTCATCACCTACCTCGCCCATAATTCACCAAGAGCAATCAGATCCCTAGAACCATCTTGAACAACTCTGTGCTATGTCATCTCACCGACGAAGAGGTGCTCGCACACAGCACTGCGAATAGCACTCGGAATCTGTCCGAGGACAGCAGACATTCAAGCCTCGATACTCAGTCACATCATGCACCGTCCTGAAATCACTTACGACATACGACTGCCCCTGGTATCGAAACGCAGCGTCGGCCACGTCCATCACTCGGTTCTGTGAGTGGAGATTTGTTGTCAGTTGAGTCAGGATGGAGAAGATGGCATCACTAAATGAATCACATACCTCTTTCCCCTGAACGAAGCAACCACGCTCCAACGCCGACTCCACCGCGGCGGCTGTCAAGAATTCTTGGGAAACGGATGGGCTGGACAACTGCTCCAGCAACCGCGTGCAGCAAGACCTGGTGCCGACTCCCAGCGCTTCATGGACACACATCAGCAACACAATCAGGGTCTTCATCTCAACCCTATCAAGAACCCACATCCATAGAGATACGGGAGTGGAATCCCCTTGTAGACTGGTAGAATCCGCGTCTCGTTATATCCGCAATCAATGATCAATGCGGTGTGGTGGCTGGACGAGTACATCGCTGCAATCGCCGATGGTACAAGGGTCACCGCCGACGCCTATGATCAAGCCATTAGGGATCGATCATGGTATATGCATGATTGGTTGCATACCTTTAGATCCACGAACAAAACATCGGCCAGTGCATTGCGCAAGAGGCGCGAACCGAGGACATCTTCGCAGACGAGGAAGCGGCGGTGCCTCGGGTTTATGTGGAGCATGCTGGTGGCGCCATACATTGCACAGTGAGCCCAGTCTCAAGGAGATAAATCATTCATGAGTCCACGCACTCGAAGCAGATCTTGTGCAGCTGCTGGCTGAGATACTCGCGGACGGCAAGGAGATCCGGTTTGGTTTGGATCAGTTCGGCAACCTGGTCGCGATAAAACTACGTGAGTGCGAAGAGAGGCACAATATATTGCCGCACAGGGAACACGTACGTCCCAGCGAAGCACACAGCGCGGCGCGCGCTCTTCAGATACACCACATTTGATGTACCGAGAGCCGACCTCCAAGACGATCGAATGCTTGTCAGTGTGGACGCTCATTTTGGTGTTGTTGAAGGGATCGTAACCAGTGATTGGTTATGATGTAACCAAGTGTAACCAAATACCATGAGGTGCATGACCTGATAAGACCTCGTTTATTTTCCCGATTCCTGGGAATGGGCAAATCCGACCAAAATGACTTGAAAATTGGGAAAGTGGCACCATCATCCTACTTTACATCAGTAGGTGGGAAACTTCACTCTTCACTTCCCGAATCTCGTGGCCGTCAGTGGTCAATTTGGACGCAAAATATGGGATGTCCCGATTTAAACGAGGTCTGCCCAATGTAGTTGAGTGTGTTCGTACATTCTACGTAGACATCCCGTCTGGGCCATGACACCATTGGTGTATCTATTCAGCATCGGTTGCAGCATGCAGGATTGACACGACGGCACTCTCGTTCACAAACGTCAAGAACGCTAACACTGTTCTCCACTCAGATCGAGCAATCTAGTCT
Source organism: Pythium chondricola (assembly GCA_023337575.1). Lineage (NCBI taxonomy): Eukaryota > Oomycota > Peronosporomycetes > Pythiales > Pythiaceae > Pythium > Pythium chondricola. The sequence continues at coordinate 1,278 of JAADXF010000645.1, read as the reverse complement.
TCATTTCAGCCCCTTAAGTCAACGCACTTCCTCCTTGTCTCCCTCCATTGCATCAAGCAGCTGCTTTAACTCATCCCATAGCTGGTCGCGTGCTTCGCCTTCGATCGCTCCATCGAGTTTGGCGCTCTTCTCCACATCGTCTTTCGCAAACCACACCTTGCAAATGTGCGTGTCGTTCTCGCGAATCGACAGCGCGTGCTTATCTTCCAGCCAAATAGGAGGTCCCTTGGCTACAAGGCGCCTCAGTTCGGCTTTGCAGTCAGCTTCTTGAACCTTCTTCATGTACGTGTGGAATTGTGTGTCAAGCAGCTGCTGTACGACCTCCGCAGCGAAGAGCGCCGGGTACCACGTTCCGCTAGGTGCCGTCTGGTACTCGCAGTAGTTTCCGTCCTCCTCGGTGATGTCATCCATGGAGGCGAGGCATTCCATGCCATCGGTCGGCTTGCCGTGCACCGACATTTTCGTCTCGTGTTTCTTGCTTCTGTGAGATTGACACCTTTGATAACCGATACTCAACCACCCAAAACCTGCGTTAAAAGATACCCTCCACGTGTTGTGATGAGCCACCCCTCAATCGCAAAAATGGTCGACTACAAGGGTCAAGCTTTCGCCGAGCGCGTGCTCTTCTGGTGTTTCGCGGTCATCTGCACGCCTGCGTGGCTCGTCGGATACGTGCAGCAAGACTTCATCTATCCGTTGTACGCATGGGGCGCTGCCACAGTCGTCGCAGCTTTGGTACGTACATGAACGAACTGATGCCTCTTGTCATGCTCGAGCTCGACTGACTCCCTGCCTACGAGTAGCTTGTGCTGCCCAACTGGGGATTCTACAACCGACATCCAATCAAGTGGCTTCCTAGCGTCAAGTACATCAAGAAGGCGAAGGGGAAAAACGAATAGAAGTTGATGAGATGGACAGCTTTTCATTCTACATTAAGTAGTTGTTGTGGGACATTGTGCAATGATGGCGAGGGAGAAAGCGCAGCGTGGACATTTACTCTTCGTCCTCAGCGCTATCATCCTCCTCCTCATCTCCCTCTTCATCGCCTTCCTCATCGCTATCAGCCTGTCGTGCCACGGCGTCCAGTGAGAGATAAGTCTTATCAACAACACTCAAGGAGGCTCTTCGAAACTCACGACGTTCAAGTAGACCGGCACAGGATCCTTCCAGATATCGTCCTTGATCTGCTCAGCGAACTCGGCATCACCATCCTCGGTCGACAGACGCTACGAGAGTCAAACATGATCAGCATCAGACGGATCCAGTGAGGTAAATATC
>JAADXF010000644.1:0-13852 GCA_023337575.1 Pythium chondricola | reverse complement strand
TCCCCCATCACACACGACGTGGCAACTTGCAGATGGACAGACCCACAACAAAACGTCGAGGAAGCCCAGCGAGCAAGACTCTCGTGCACAGTATATGTACTCCTACCGTCCTGCAAGTCATTTCAGAACCCCCCCCGCCGCCATGAAGAAAACGATCGAGAGATGGAGAAGCGTGTGGCGATCCTCGCCATGGCTCCACTGGGGTGTCGTCTTTGCGATCCCCATGCTCTACTTCGTCATCAACAAGCTCGTCGCGCTCCCTGTGCTCCTCACGATGTACGCGGCGCCCGATGAGCGCACGGCGGGAACCAGAGTGTCCGGCATGCTGCTCGCGATGCTCGAAGACTTGACCGTCACCACGCTACTTGTCGCCTTGCTCCTCTTGCTCAAGATCGCTGCTGGCTTCATCTCCTCGCATCGATTCCCGTGGGCAGAGCACGCTAGACTCGCCACCGCTCTCCACGTTGTTGGCTGGCTCGTGTATGCCGTCGTGGTGCTGGCGCTGGTCGTTGCTGCGTTTGCTGCGTTCGCTGCCGATATGGTGTTGATCCTGGCTCGAGAGATGCGCTTCACGATGGACTTTATCGTTGCGTACAAGCGTGAGCAGGAGCAGGCGGAGGCGCTGACCGTGGATCCTCGTGAGATGGCGTTGGCGACCAACATCATCGCGGTGACAACGGTGGTCGCAGTCTTGTATACACTGATCTACGTGGCGTGTGTCGACCTGACGCTGGCGTGGAGGCGACGTCGTAGTCCAGAGCAATCGTCCGACGACGGCAACATTGACTCGCTGGTGAGTTCAGCGAGCCTGGAAGCGGGGAAGCGAAATCCGACCGACAGTGATGAACCGACGTGCGCCTCGGTGAGTTCACCGTCCGAGCTTGGACGCACGAGCAATGAAGTGGAGTATCGTGATGTGATTACGCCGCGTCTCGCTTCTGTTACGCCTCCGAGTTCGTCCACGAATGGGAAAAACCTTTGGAAAAGGCTGCCGACGCCCGTCCTCTTCGCGGTGGTCGCCGCGGGGCTGTGTATCGGCCTTGTGTACGCGACCTACGGCATCGCCCAAAGCGTCAATGGTATTGTATCAGCCATTGGCCTCAATGCGACACTCAACGAGGTCATCGGCAGTGTCTTCCGCTTGAACTTTCTCCGGTCGGTAGAGGGTTCTGGCTCAGTGACAAAGAGAGGCACGGTCTTCACTGGGACAACTGAGATCGCCTGGGCCGAGCAGTTCATCCACACCGACACCGAAGACTACGAGCTCTTCGAGAATGAAGCGCTCTACCGACGCACGACAGGATTTAAAGGTCCACTTGCTTTCGACGTCGCTGTCAATGACACCAACCCGCCCAACGTGCTCGTACTCGCCGTCGAGTCGCTCCGGTATATGGACTCGCGCTACCTCGTCGACAACCTCACAATCGGCGAGGTCTATCGAAAGCACAACCTCACACTCACACCGCAGTGGGATCGGTGGGCTAAGCAAGGCATCGCGTTCAGCAATATGTGGTCGAGCTGGCAGACCAGTCGGGCGCTGGAGGCGATCTTGTTTGGCCAGATCAACTACGACTCGGTCACGGACAGCGGCACGACGACAGGCCGCGTGGACACGGAGTTGGTGGGCATGCCGCAGTTCTTCACGCAGAAAGGGTACGAGACCGTCTTCACGACCGGGTGCACACTGTGGTACGATCAGTGGGACACGTTCTTGCCGAGCCACGGCTTCGAGACGGTGCTGGGCGGTCCCGAGTTCCGAGCCATCGCGGAGCGAGACTACCACATCGCGCCAGGTGACTGGGAGGGCGACGCACGCCGATGGTTCTACTGGGGTGTCCACGACGACGTGGGGCTGCGTATCCTGGGCGACATCATGGTCAACAAGACCAAGGACCAACAGCAGCGGGTCGAGAAAGGTAACGCGAAGCACCCCTTCTTCCTCAACCACTTCACCATCTCGAGCCACACACCCTTCGATGAGGAGCCAGCGTGGTTCCACGACGCCGACGTGCCTGACTTCTCCCCGCTCTGTGAAGGCTACGAAGGCGAGTGTGACCTCATCAAGCGGTACGCACGGATGCGGTACTTCACGGACATGGAGCTGGGCAAGTTCTTGGACCGCATGGATGCCGAGGGCGTGCTCAAGGACACCATCGTCGTCATGGTGGGCGACCACGGCCAGGCACCCGAGCTCGGTACCGCCAAGCCGTATGAGTATCAGACGGCTGTCACGCGGGTCGCCGGTGCGATCGTCGCACAGGGTCGCCTCAGTGAGGACGCCGTCGGCACCATCATGGACGACGCGGTGCAGCACTACGACTTGCTCAACACGCTGGCTGATATCGTCGGCGTACCGGCCGACGGCTTCCTGCAGACGAGCGTTGGCCGCTCGCTCAAGCGCAAAGTGGAGTTCGGCTCGCGCGGCGTCTGGACCAACAATCCGTTCAAGAAGCTGTCGGTCGTGCGTGGCCACGAGCGGTTCGTGTATGATCGGAGGTCGAACGAGGTGGGACTCTTCGACACGCTTGAGGATCCGTTGGAGACGAACGACTTGCTGCCGGATCGGTCATCCGAGGAGCGCAAGTCGTGGGACGTGGTGCGCAACGCAGGCCGCGCACTGAACGCGTACTTCACCGATCGGCTGGACGCCAAGTGCATCGCCAAAGCCACGTGCGGATAGATAGGTAGATGTAGAGAGAGCGTTCGTACCGGTAGATGCCTTGAATAGAGATACCATCGTATCACATCAAGAACTGGACTTGGCTTGCGTCTTCGCGTGTGAGCCGAAGAACCTTTCGGTCACTGGTACCTGCTTGCTGGCTGCTGCCGCTTTGTGGCTCCTTGAGCACGAGAAACTGGAATCGACACGTCTGAATCACTTGCTTCAGATCGCCACTCGCTCCGCCGCTCGACGATGGCGCACTTCCGATGCGCTTGAGTACGCCAAGCTTGTGCTCTTTTATGCACGACTGTTGCATCTTGAGCATGCCTCCGAACAGACCAGCATTGCCACTGTTCCACCAGCGGACACTGCCTTCTCTCGCAGCATAGGACACGATGATCTGTCCGTCACTTCGAAAGCCCACTGCCGAGATCGCCGAGGTGTGGCCGTCAAGCACACGCCACTTGGTCGCGGTCCTCAAATCGTAGATCACGATCACTGCTTCCATGGTTCCGATCGCGAGTCGCTGGGTCTCCTTGTGAAAGTCAGCCATCGGGAACCGACGGACGAGGTTGTGGAGACAGCGCGTACTCAGTTCCAGACACCGCTTTCGACGCTCCGGCTTGGTCGGATCCAGGCAGCACATGATGGTGTCGACCACTGATGGCAGATGGCGGAACATCAGCAAGTAGTGCGTGTTGATGAGCTCGGTCAGGTACAGGAGAATGCATTCACGGAGCGCGTGGGGTCGCTCGGCGTTGTTCATCTCGTGTTGGAGCAGATTGAGCACGAATGCGGTTTCACAAGCACCCAGTTCCACCAGCAAGCTGAGTGCAGCGTTGCTTCCGCCGCTCGCTAATACGCGAGCATTGCTTCCAAAGATCGGGCTGTCGCCACCAGGATTACGCTGCTTCTCTCGCAAGTCGATGAAGAGAAGCTGGGTGATGAGCGACGACAGGTCAACCAAGTGAGGACGGAAAAGCATCAGCCCCTTCGTCAGCAGCTCGGCTGCCACAGATGCGACGTGCTGCACTGGAGCACGCAGAAGACACACGAGAATGTCGCACACTTCCCTCGCGCCCGCCGGTGAGATCTCTCCAGGATAGCACGTACCGATCATGCTGAGCAAGATCACGAGCGACCCCAACCGGGAGACGATGAGAGCTGAGTCGATTGTCGCAGGAGATGACGTGCCGTTCAGCTTCCCACCCGTTTCGTTCTCCAACCGTACGATCTCACAGTGAAGTTTGGCTGAATACTCTGCACACAGCGCGCTTCGCAAAGGTGGATGGAGACGCTTGATGGCGCTGCTCAATAGCGCGCGCGCTGCCAGTTGCGTGTAGTCGTTTGGGTGGAAGCCATACTTGGCGAGGAAGTCGAGGGACGGCTCTCGGAAGAACGGCACGTAGTCTGGGAGCACGACGGAATGCTGCGTGATCAACTGGCTCCATAGCACGTGAAACTCTTCCTTGTTTCTTGGTGAGGATGGAATCGGCATGTCGGAGTCGCTATCACCGTCTGACTTGGAGTACTTGTGCTCCATCAGATTCATGCAGAGCGAGAGAATGCCCAAGGCAACTGTGGCGCTGAGAGCGGGCGAATGCTGCCATTTCCGTGTGTACGGATTGCGGCACTCTCCTGCATTTGGCAGCGGTGAGAAGATCGACTTCCACGGAAGTGGGATCGACAGCGCACCCGATGCATCGTCCATCAGTACGCACGAGTAGAGCGTTTGCGGCGAGTCCAGCCCAAGAAGTTCGCGGCAGGCTCTGTCGATGTCTGGCGCAGCACCCCACGACAACAGGAACGCCAAGAGCAGCAGTTCAATCGAGCCGACGGCGTACGGGGAAGCAGTCGACAACGATGAAGGAGAGCGCGATGACGTTGGCGACGGCACCTCCGTAAGCTTCCCGGAACTGAGAAGGCACTGATAGTACGTCTTCCAGTTCGCCTTGATCACTTCGGCGCTCTTGTTGACGTCGAACTTGATTAGATGAACTGATGAATCCCCCATCGCCAGCTTCGAACACTCGACTGACGCTCCAATACTCTCGCCATCTCCTGCGTGGTTCTGATCTTGCATGAGGTTTCCACCGCCATACAGGAGCCCGCACGGTATTGACCTCTCAAGTACGCCAGTGTCGATTGACCAGACGTAAACCATCCCATCTTCGCACTCGACTTGAATTTGACCACGATCGATCAGCCACTCGAGCCCACAGATCTTGTCTGGATGTCGATTGAGTTCCATCACACACTCCCACTCGACTCCGCATCTACCACCCTTCCCTCCCGCGAAACTGGAACCCGCGGTGTGGGAGAGCGGATTCTGCAGGAACACTGGCGCATACACGTTGATTGTATTGTCCTCACCGATGGTCGCGACGTACCGCTCTGGACACAACGCATCTTCTCTCGTCCACGGAGAGATCAGCACCTCTCTGATGGACCCGACGTGCTTCTTGAATCGCTGCAACACTGTCACCTCCAGCGAGAACGAAGACTTGTCCGCAGGTTTCAACGTGAGCTCGGAGACGTGTAAAACGCCATCAGCACACCCACTAAAAATCAGAAACTCGAGCGAGGGCGCTGACGATTCAGTAGGTGACGGCGCTGATGAGAACTTGGCTGGGGCTGGAGGAGGCGATCCGAACGTTGCAGAGTTGCGGACGCTGAGGTGGCGGCTGGACATGCTGCGTCGCTGGACTGGAGCTGGAAATCTCGACCGATAGAATGGATTCTTCTCTGATGCCAGACAAGTGTCCAGCCCGATTTCCCCTCGCTTACCAGCTAGCGACTTCGAGGCGCTGTCGGGGTGGCTCCCTGTAGTCGATGAACGCGGCAAGCCTGGAGGACCCATGCTCGCTGTGTGGGTTGCCGATGCAGTGGGCCACAAGCAATGGGCTATTGCGTTAACCTGCTGATCGTGACAGGGAACGCGGACCTTGCTGTCAAGCTGATTGTTCGAGAAGCTACGAGCAGCTTTGCTCGAGCCGAGCAACGAGAACTCCAGGGATCCGTCGAAGTAACCACGGATGACCACGGGAACGTCGAGCAAGTAATCAGAGAGTGCATGATCGGCCACGATGCTTGCATCTCCCATTGATACTCGGCGTGATCTCAAAATGCGCGTTGGAAGCAATGCTGAGACCGGAGCGAGTGCTGAGGCTAATGCGCTTGAGCCCATGATTCCAGGCGATGAAGTCGATGCGACCGACATGTCGTTTCTCGTCCGTGTACTCAGTCTTCGATGCCGTGATTGCTGGCAGATACGCCCGTCGATCGATACAAGTGAGGAGGATCGCGCGCCTTCCCGGCCAAGAAGTAGATGCGCAACAGTCACTGCCTTGTCATCTGGCAAGGGTGATGGTGAAGCCTCCGGAACGAAGCCATCGCTAAGCGCGTGGAACTTGACACGCTCAGTTTTTGTCAGCGACGAAGCCACATCCCCGCTTCCACGCCGCGTTGGAGAAGATGACGCGCTCTGAACTCCATCCTTGCCCTCAGAAAGCGTCCATGATCCGACGCTGCCTTTGCGGCACATGTGCACGAACCGAACATTCGCCCCACCTGAGCTCAGTACTGACTGATTCGCTTCTCCACCGGACGTGATGACGCACGACGTAAAACCCTGTGCTCGAGCGACCTTCTCAGCATGATCGACGCGTTCTCGAAGCTTCTGGGTCCTGAAACTGGATGCTGCCGTCTGATCGTCGTTGCAGCAGTCACACTGGTGGAGGTTTGCTACCAGCTCTCCAGTCTGCACAGCGTTGAAGCTCTTGTGATAGCTACGCGGCACGAGCTGGTCTTGATCCTTCGTGAAGATAAAGAGCTTGCCCCCTAAGCTGAGTGAGTCTCCAGACACTGGGAACTGGATCACGTGACCCGAATTGGTCCAGAGCACGATGCGGTTGTTGTCGAGGAACGCTCCGTCTTCCCAATGAATCGTACTCGCATCTGGATCGTTCTTCGCTCTGCCCAATAACTCAATGGGGGGAATCCGACAACTTCCGACGTTCTTACTTGACTTGGATGACTTTGTGGCATTGCTCCCATACTTCCAACTCGCGCTTCTTCCAGCGTTGTTCCCGTTCAAAGCAGAGCGAGGTGTCGTTGTGGCGGCAGCGCCAGGAGGAGTCACGTCACACAGCCACTTCCGCTTCAGCACGATCCACTTTGCATCCCAGATGAAGAGAACAAGGCTCGCGTCGCTGGATATGTGGAGCGCCCTCGGAAAATACGAACTCTTGATCGAACGCATCAGCGCAGTCTGAGGATTCATGTTGTCACCATCCTTCAGCGAAGTACTCTGAGAGCACGTGATATCGTCCGCATCATCAGCCCACGAGATCACCCAACAACTCTCTTGGACCCACTGATAGCTTCCCGACGAAGCCACTGAGCCGAAAGCAGAATGAGAGCTGCTTCCTCCACCGCGTGGTTTGGACCACAAGAAGCACTTGACGAGGCCTTCTGAACCCAGGGACATCACCAACGAGTCCCAGATTTGTGCTCCAAGCGTGCGCACAGTGCCCAGGTTTGTGGATGACAGACCAGCACCGTTCGATGACGACGACGTGGCCGCTGATCCGCTAGAGAAGCTTGAGCTGTTCATGAACCCAGAAAATGACGACGAAGACGATTCCCCGACGTCGCTTGCGCGCCTAATCTGGCTTTCGGTGGAAGCAGCCGTCGTCTTTCTGCTCGATACGGCCCCCATCTTGAGCTCCACTGTCGCCAAGCCTCTTCGAACTTGCTCCTGCGATGTATCCATGCAGTACAGGAGGTGCATCTTCCACGTGTCCACGACCATCATGCGGCTTTGCTCTCCAAACACGATCGCATACCGATTGTTGCAAAACATCTCCATGCCTTTCACGGGAGCAAGCTGACTCGCGAGATGCACGTCTGCTCTTGAACAGGCACCGTTGGGCAATTCCCACCGCGCGATCGCGCCATCTCGTGTCACCGATATCATATTGCTTTGGCCCCACTCGTCGATCCCGCTCACGATACTTTGGATCGGAGACGTTACTCGATTTCTTGTGCTTCCTCCAGATGCGAGTTCATCCTGGTAATCCATCGACGTCGGAACTGTCGTCGGGTGGACGAGCATGCTGACCTGCACGACGATGTCTTGCTCCAGTAGCCAGTACACGATCAGTCCGTCCACCGTGCCCGCGAATACGCAAAGCTGGTACAGCTCGTCGTCCGCGTCCAGGTCTCCATCATCCACGTACTCGAACTCTCCGTCGTCCATGATACCTCTGCCCGTGGATGCTGCGAGTTTCGCGAGCGTCGCTCGCTCGTCCGCGGTGAGATTGCTTCGCTTGCTTGTGCGCCGACTCATCACGCGCTGGAGATTGATCATACTGTGTGCGCTGTTGAGGCTGTTGATACTTCCACTGAGATTCGACTGACTGCCGCCGCTCCATTGCTGGACAACACTAGCGAGGCTTGGCCACCGATTCATCAACGCATTCGAGTTCTGGCTCGGCTGCGACATGGGCAAATAAAGCACCTGTAGACACGAGATCTCGACGCTCGGCGGGTCGTTCCAGATCACCAACGGCAAGACAAGGTCGCCGGTCGCCTGGTCAGTTGTCCGCGTTGGGCCTCCTGCTGTGGTTTCATCGTTGGCGCCGACGGCGGTGGACGCGGAAGTCGCATGCACAGAGTATGCGCTGCTACTATGTGTCGCCTTCTTGACCGCGGTCTGCGCCAGTGATGCGGCGGGCGAGGTCCAGCTCATCACGGAAAGTTGAAGTTGGCTTCACGGCGTCTCCCTCTCGTGTTCCACCACGAAATAAATGGGTATCTTAAGCTTGATAGGTCGCTGAGGCCGTGTTCAATACGTAGATGTCGCGCTGGTCGCCGTTGATGTCTTGTAGAGCTCGATACAGCGCGTCGCTCAAGGCGATCTAAATGGCGGCGATGGCTTTTTGGCTCGCGCGCCGATAGCGGTTTTTCTGTGGGCGAAAGAAATGCGAAGGTGCGGGCACTGTGAAAATTTATTTCTTGGATTATGTACTGATTTAGATGATTTTGACCAATACCTTCGATCTAGTATCGAACTTAACAAGATAAACTCTGTAAAGTAGCTTCATTCCACTCTATACAGTAGCAATGTGAACCTTGACGTCAAGATAAGGCCGTGAGCATGCAGATCCTGTGAAGTGCATTGCGGGGCCTGGGTCTACACGATGAAAGGTATATCTGGCTATCAGCATTTGACCTTGCTGATGCATTTGTCGTCCCAGCTTTGCTTGAAGTAGTTGTTCAGGTGACGCCCGGATTCACGCAGATCTAGCCACTCGTCCTGTTGTTTTGGGGTCAGCGACGGGAAGAGATCGACCGTCATGTACGGATCCGTGTCAGCGTCGTGGAGTGTCACGCCGTTCAAGACCAAGTCATACGCAAATCGCTTCGTGCCATGGACCACCGACTTCTTCTTGAGTGAGACATTGCTCCACACTGGCCGCGACTTGGCAACGTCCTTCCGCATGAGCGAACGGCCGACGCCACCCTGGAAGAACCCACCAGCGGGGACACCGATGATGTCAGCGAGGGTGTTGAGTAGATCGTAGTGTTGCGAAGTGTCATCAATCAACGTGCCAGCGTACTTGCCCAAACGACCCTCGGCGATGATGACGGTGGGCACACGCGTCGTCGCAACCTGATCGTCCACGAAGGGCGACATGCCGTACTCGGGACTCTGTCCGTGGTCACCCGTGACCACCACGATGGAATCTTTCAGGATGCCTTCAGCTTCCATACGATCCAGGAACTTGCCTAGTTCCACATCCGTGAAGTAGCGCATCTCATTGTAGTTCTTGATCACGTTTGGGAACCCCTTGCCCTTGGACAGCATCGAGAAGTCAGGCTTCGCTACCGTGCGGTACCAGTCGGGATACTGATTGGACGGCCCGTGGCTCGAGATTGTGTAGCGGGTCAAGAAGAACGGCTTTTTGGGCTCCTTCTTGGCCACACGAGCCTTCTGCGCGATGGTCTTGTTGATCATCAGATTGCCCAGCACCTCAAACGAGATGTCGTCGTGAACCCCCCAGCTGAGACTGCACCTTGTGGTCGTCCACTCTTCCTTACTGATGTAGAGGTCGGACATGCCGTATCGAACGAAATCTGGTTCACCGAGTACTTGCTCGTAGCCATGAGCTGGAAGGAAGATGTCCCATTACTCGTAGCGGATGGTACATCCGGTCGTGAATACTGTTTCGTAGCCCTTCTCCGAGAACAAGTGGGGCATACCAGCAAGATCCGCATCCTTGCGGCCGCCCGTCATACCGGTCTTTGTGGGGGAATCGTACAGAATCTGGGCGTACACGATGCTCTCCACGCCGCGCTTGGCCCAGTGGTCCATGTTGGGCGTGCCGCTGATGTTGTGTTGCTTCAGAAGAGCACCAGCGGCAGTGTTACCAGCCATGTACAGCGAATCTGAGTAGCGCATCGACTCGACGGCGATCACAATCACGTTTGGCGGGTCCTTCTGGTCGACTTTCACATCAAAGGCTAGTGGACCCTTGAACCCTGTCGTCTTCCGGTACAACACTTCCTCACTGAATAGTGAACCCCAATCTGTATGATAAGATTGCGTCTCTGTACATTCAAACACTATCGGTTCTCCAAACCTGGAGATCTATTCTTGTTCAAAGGGCTTCCAACAGCGTGGATCTTTACTCGGCAGAGACCGGCGTGTGCACAAGTGGAGATCAAGCTTTAGTTCTGTGGCGTTTCGAGCAAATTCGTTGTATACAAAATCTATCTTGTTCACTCAACACACAACAAGAGAGAGAGTGGCCTAGCCAAGCATTCTGCACTTCAAACCGAATCCAATAGCATCCAATGCAAACGATGTACTTTGAAGTCATCACCTAAATAATCTATCGTTTAGGAATCAGCACTTGACCTGGGTCAGGCATTTCTGGTCCCAGCGTTTCTTGAAGTACTCGTTCAAGTGGCGTCCGGATTCGCGCATGGCCAGCCACTCGTCCTTCTGTTCCTGTGTGAGACTCGGGTACACATCTCGCACAGCGTACCGGTCCGTGTTGGCATCGTGGAGGATCACACTGTCTGAGACTGAGTCGTACATCAAGTGCATTGAGCCACGCACGATCGACTTCTTTCGCAGCGGCACATTGCTCCAGACTGGTCGTGATTTCTCGATGTCTTTGCGTTTGAGCGAACGGCCGACTCCTGTCTGGAAGAAGCCATCACTGGGAACACCTGTGATATCTGCGAGAGTGTTGAGGATGTCGTAGTGCTCCACGGCGTCGTCAATCATCATGCCCGCATACTGACCCAGGCGACCCTCCGCGAGGATGAGACCGGGGACGCGGGTGCATCCGGTCTGATCGTTCACTGCGAGCGCTGGGCCGTACTCTGGGCTGTGGCCATGGTCACCCGTGATCACCACGATGGTATCGTTCAGGATGCCTTCAGCTTCCATGCGGTCGAGAAACTTGCCCAGCTCCATGTCTGTAAAGTACCGAATGTCGTTGTAGTCCCTGACGAGATCTGTGAACTCTTGGCCATTGTGGAGAGGCGAGAGGTCAGGCTTCGCTGCCGTGTGGTACCAGTCGGGATACTGATTGAACGGCCCGTGGCTCGAGATCGTGTAATGGGTCAAGAAGAACGGCTTCTTGGGCTCCTTCTTGGCCACACGAGCCTTTTAGGCGATGGTCTTGTTGATCATCAGATTGCCCAGCACCTCAAACGAGATGTCGTCGTGAACCCCCCAGCTGAGACTGCGCTTCGTGTTCTTCCACTCTTCCTTACTGATGTGAAGGTCGGACATGCCGAATTGGATGAACTCTGGCTCGCCCCAAACCTGCTCGAAGCCGTGAGCTGGAAGGAAGATGTCCCACTGATCATAGCGAATAGTGCACCCAGTCGTGAACACTGTTTCGTAGCCCTTCCTTTTGAACAGGTGTGGCAGGCCGACGAGGTCAGTATCCTTGCGACCGCCCGTCATACCGGTCTTTGTGGGCGAATCGTACGGGATCTGAGCGTACACGATGCTCTCCACTGAGCGACTTGTCTGCAGACTGGACCACATGTTCTTGAATGCGATGCCGCGCTTGGCCCAGCGATCAAAGTTGGGTGTCACCGTGATGTTGTGCTTCTTGAGAAGAGCGCCGGCTTCTGTGTCGCTGGATAGGTACAGTGAGTCCGAGAAGCGCATCGACTCGACAGCGATCACGATCACGTTCGGTGGATCCTTCTTGTCAACATTCACATCAAAGGCCAGTGGACCCTTGAATCCCGTGGTCCTGCGGTACAGCACGTCCTCGCTGAAGAGCATGTACTCCTCTGTCGCCGAGTGGATAAAAGCCTGCACGGATCCTGCCGAACCACCCTCCGCTGTCGGCTCGAAACGGATGTTGAACAGACCACGGAACAGCTCGTTCAGCGTCATGTTGACAGCCAGTGCGGCCACGGGAGTGGATGCTGCCTGCGCGATCGCACAGGTGATCGTCACTTCGACGATGAAGCCGGCGATCATAATCAACACGAGCAGCGTGCGCTTGTGCTTTCGCCAGTGTTGCTTCACCTTGGACTTGGACTTCTGCGGCTTCACGACAGTGGCAGCGACTACACCAACCGAGAGCATCGACCTCGCGTCACCGAGCTTGTCGGTGGTCACCACGGCGTTCACTGGTTCAGATGGTCCGTCGACACTCGAACGCTGGCTGCCACCGCTGCTAGAGGCCTGGGACGATGGCACTGGCGACCCGTGAGCTAAATTCGTCTTGTCAATCACAGCAGCGCCACTCGCACCAGCAAGGTACCGACTCGATCGATCGAAAACGCGCGTGAGGTCGATGCAGGAAGTGTAGACGACCGCGAAGAAGAGTGCGATAATGATCGTCGACACTACCGTCTCAGTGGCCAAGCGCATCTCTCGCTCGTCCACGTTGAGGTTCGACGCTTCCGCCTTCTCACGTTGGTACATGACGACGTAGTCCATGGTGAAGCGCATCTGCCGAGTACGGAGGAGCAACAGGTCCGCAGCAAACACGGTGAACGTCAGCGCTACGAGCACGAACGACACGATGAAGCGCGCGACCGTGGCCACGATGCGCAACCCCAGCGTGACGCGTGGGTCACCCTTGATCAGTTTCTTGAACTTCTTGTTCATGAACACGAGACGTCGCACTAGGACAGCCACAGCGTCGACGAGCAGCAGACCAAACACGAGGATCGTGGTCATGGCAAAGTCTTCGAGCAGACCAAGCAGCAGACCACCGGTCTTGGCGGCAGCGGTACGCTGTGCATCGGATGCGAACACGTCAAAGATGGCGGGTAGTGCGTGGACGCGGTAGAAGAAGAAGTAGCTCATGACGATGCCGTAGGTGGCGAGCCAGTGGAGCCATGGTCGAGAAGCCCACACAGTCGACGCGATCGCTCTGGCCACGCGGATTGACGCAGTCATTGCCATCTTGCTCGTTGAAGGATTGTGCAAGATGAGCAATGCAGTGGCGGAGACGGAGACACAAGGATACCTAGGTCAACATGGTATCCATGTTTAATTAACGTGAAGATCGCAAACAGAAACAGGGCAAGATTGTGCCCGTCGTCTTAGGATTGTCGTGTTACATTTAATTAAAGACTTGTGGGACTGCCTCTAGTGTCTATCCTCATGTGTCCGTTGATAGGTACAGTATGGATAGATGTGGCTCACATCTATCCATACATCATGTGAGCCTTGGCAAAGATCGCACCAAAATGGGCTCACTTTCGTTGCGCGCTGATTCAGTACATTGATTGTGTACCCAACCAAGACCGACTATACAGTAGACGCTCCATTTGGGTATACGTGGCTGACAGGTATACAGTACCTCCAGAACGTCGCATGTATCCGGATGCTGCGTCCACTCCGGATATTTGTTTCCGCCATGTTACTTTGGAGCCATACATTATGGTAGTGGCTATTGCCAGTGTCCAGATTTGTACAATCTGTGGCTGTAGCCCAAATCTGTGGCATTTAGGGTACACAATTGGATCGGGTTTAGGGTAAAATAAATAATTACGAAAATACCCCCCAACACTGCAGGGTTGAAAACCCAAGAATTGAAGAGGCGGGGCGCGAAGCGCCGGGGGTACGGTTGGTGAGGATGTAGGCTGCATTATGACAGCTTCGTGGACCTTGTAGGGTCGATAATGCCTCGGTTG
>JAADXF010000643.1:0-13861 GCA_023337575.1 Pythium chondricola | reverse complement strand
GAGGCATTGTTCTCGCTCTCGCTGCTCAGCAAAGGCGGCTACGGCGAGGTCTACCGCGGCACGTACGCTGGCGAGAGCGTGGCGCTCAAGAAGCTACTGCCCGAGACCCGTCACGACCTCGTGCAGATCGCCGCGTTCTTCGCCGAGGTGAAACTGTTGGCGTCCATGCACCACGACCACATCGTGCGGTACGTCGGCGTGGCGTGGAACGCGCTGAGCGACGCATGCGTCGTGACCGAGTTCATGGCGGGGGGCGACCTGCGGGCCGTGCTCACGCAGTGGGAGTTTGTGGACGCGCGGCCACACGGTGTGGACAAGCAAAAGGCCACGCTCGCGCTCCACGTGGCGCACGCACTGACGTACTTGCACTCGCTACAGCCCGTGGTGCTCCACCGCGACCTCAAGTCCAAGAACATTTTACTGGACGCGGCGCAGTGGCTGGCCAAGGTGACCGATTTTGGTGTGTCCCGTGAACGTAGCGACCGCACGATGACCGCGGCCGTGGGGACGGTGCTGTGGATGGCGCCCGAGGTGATGGTGGGGGACCGGTACGACGATAAGGCGGACGTGTTCTCCTTCGGCGTCGTGCTGTCGGAGTTGGACACGCACGCGATGCCGTACGCAGACGTCAAGGAGAAGCTGGTGAGCGAGAGCGGACGGCCGCTGCCGGACACGGCGCTACTGCAGCGGATCATGACGGGCCGCGCCACCGTGTCGTTCTCCGAGGGCGTGCGCGCGGACGTGCGTGCGCTGGGCGAGGCGTGTGTGGCCGTGGACCCGGCGCAGCGACCGACCGCCGCGCAGGTGCTTTACCGCATGCACGAGATCGTGCCGACGCTCTAGTGTCGTTGTAGATGGTGATGCATCTTGGGTTGTATCGCAAGTCCGGGGAACGACTTGCTGGTATTGCATGGGATTGAGCAAGTGACTTGATTTTACGATGTAGTATGTAGTTTGTTGCATGACTCAGTGCCATGATGGCCGTCGTGATCTTTTAATATACTACGTATTATTATAGTAGCTATGTGCTGATCATGTCGATTCGGGTTCATCGCTGGTGGACGCTTGCTGTTTGTCCATCGCTCTTTATTTCAGTACATGTTGTTGCAGCAAAATGGATCTGAATCTTCACCTACTGAAATAGGGGTTTTCATCGCTGCTGGCATTTCGATTTGTGTTGCTCGTCATTGACCACCATGTTTGGCGTTGGACAGGGAGCAGCCGTGACTGACCAGCCTGGACACCATGCAAGGTTGCAGCAAGATCGAGCTGGAAAGAAAGGGGTGTACGACACGACCACCAGCACATCGTCACCATTCAAGACTTCAGTAGGTCTACCTCCACGTGTGAGGCAGGAATATGTAGTAGGATCAATGTCCTCCAAACCTCCTGGTTGCTCCAGCGCTTTCTTTCTCGATGGTATTTAATAGCCACACCTCTTTTGGGCTCTCAACAATTCACTGGCAGTGCGAGGTGGTCGATGCCAGCGATCGCATCGCTCCGAATGTGAACTTGCAAGCCTCCGCTATGCGTGGCAACAACACTCGCAAACGTGACGGCCATGCGCGGCGGCTTCCACGCAACGTGCTTGAGCTGGAGCATCGTCTCGCCGTCCAGGAGCAGCACGTAGAACGCGTATGGCTTGGGTTTCTGGAACCGGTTCTTGCTGAGCGCATTGGCCAACGGCGTCTCGTGCTGCCTCTCGTTCACGTCGACCGATGTCAGCTCCACCCTCACAGTGACATTATCATTCGCTGCAGACTTGCGCATTGCCTTGGCATTGTACCGCGGAACCACAGCAACGGCACGAGTGATGTCCTTCAGTTGCGTGTCCGTCCATCTGGCGTGCTTCACCAAGTCACCACGCTGTCGCTTGTCGCTCAACGCGTCCTTGAGGTCGCCAAACGTCGAGACGTTCAACGACTTTTGGAGTGCACCGGCGAGTCGATCATCAACGCCTGGGAGCTGGGTCAGCGCGTTCGTGACAGCAGGCCACGTGCCCTGCACGACACCCTGGGACAGCTGGATGCCGGCGACGACCAAGTCTGTGTGCTTGAGATGAGCAGCTACATCGATGGCAGCGCTCAAGAGTCGGGGCATCTGGTCAAGCAACGAGCGCAGGTCGTTCGCGAAGTCGCTTGATGGCATCCGCAGCCGCTGCAAGTGCATCTGGATCAGCAAGAACGCCTTGATCTCACTGCCGTGAGTCTCCATCATCATCTTCTTCGGTGACGCAAATAGCGAGGTGAGAGGCGAATACTTGACCTGAGCACACAAGTCAGCCGCCAGACCACTCTGCACTTCGTGGTGACGAAGGGGCGTGGTGTCGAGCAGCTCCACGCACGACGCGCAGATTGCGCGCAGCATCACGAGATGCCAGTCGGTTGGCTGGCTATCAGCGCTCTTCTTCTTGTGATGGGCGATCTCGACCTGGAACGCTGTGTGCAGCTTGGACACGGAGCGCACATCGACATACAAAGCAGCCGCGATCTTGCCCAGGACGGTCGGAGTGAGTGCACCGGTCGTCTTGTCCAGCGTGACACTTCCAGTATTCACGAGTGTCTTGATCGTCGAGTCCACTAGCTGCTTGAAGAACTCATCAACACCACCGCCTGACTGGTTGCCGAAGCCATAAAAGCCCGGGTTCTTGACCGCACGTTGGAAGAGCAGGCTCCAGCTGAGATACTGCACCACGCCCTTCGTGTCGCGCACCAATCCACTCGCGATCTCAGCGTTTAGGTGGTTCTCGAGAAAATCACGCAGTGTTGACTCGATCGCCAGCGGCTCATACAGCAGGCGCTGGATCATGTTCTTCTTGGCATCCTCCACCAGCACGCACGCGACGCCCTTCGTGTCTAGCAGTGGTCTTCCTGCACGGCCGATCATCTGCAGCAAGTCACTGAGCGGATACGATCGGTATCTTCCGTTCTGGAAGTACTCGGTGCCCTTAATGACGACGAGGTGGGCTGGCAAGTTCACTCCCCAGGCGAGTGTCGATGTCGAGATGACAACATGGATCATCTTGTTTCGGAACAGCTTCTCGACAAGTTCTCGGTCCGACCGAGCCAGACCAGCGTGGTGCAAACCAATGCCGAACGCAAGGGTGTGACGCAGCGTCTCATCGACCACGTTGCGACCGGCACAGATGGAGTCCATGACGCTCTCGTCGACCTTGAGGAATGGCTTCGCGGCAGTCTGCGCTTCGTCAGAATGCGCCACGCAGCAGGAGATCAAGTCGAGCGCCGTGAGCTTGGTTTGAGCCTTGGACGACACGAAAATGAGTGATGGCTTGTCTGGAGAATGAGTCTTGATCGCCATAAAGATGGGCTTGTTCATGGCTGCCATGCGCGAGACATAGTGGCGCTCAGGGAAACCTTGAATGTGCACTTCCATCGGCACTGGTCGAACGCTTGCGCGGAAGTTGTACACTTGTCCGCCATTGTCCTTGGTGATGCCCAGCCAGTGACCGACATCCTGAGCATTCGCGAGAGCGGTACTAAGTCCAAGCAGCCGGATCTCGCTGTTGCTTCGACGAAGACGACTCACAAGAACTTCTAGCACGGCGCCTCGAGGAGACTCGCCAACCAAGTGTACTTCGTCGAGGATCACTAGAGCTGTGCGATTCATCAGCTGGCGACCGACACCAGAACTACGCGTGAGCAGATCCCACTTCTCCGGTGTGGTTACCACGATGCTGATGTTGTTGGACAGCAGAGCGGAGACGTTCACCAATGTATCACCCGTGACTTCAACCACCTTCTTGCGCAGCTCGCGCGGTCTCTCGAAACGCTCCTTCCACTCAGCAGTCTTCTCACGCGCTAGCGCCTTGAGCGGGGCAATGTACACGATCAGGTTAGCCGTTGGGGAGGCTTTGTTCCAGACGCGCAGCATCGCGAGCTCAGCGCACATCGTCTTGCCACTGCCAGTCGGGGCACACATGAGAACGTTGCCGTCTTGGTGGTAGAGTTGATGGAACGCCTGCGTCTGGATCGGATTGAAGAACTGGAACTTGTGGGCGTACAGCGCTTCGTACACGGGGTTCTGCAGTGACCACAACGGCTGTGGGTGCAGTGTCAGCAGCTTCGTGTACATTTCCTTCTCCTTGTCCTTGGCGCTCTTCTTCATCGCCTCAGTGTCGGGTGTGTAGCTCATTTCGTAGAACGTCTCGATGCCGACGAAGCGGTCCGACAGCAAACGTACGACATACTGGGCCTCACCCGTCTCGCTCGATACAAACACGGGAACAAAGCACTCCATGTCGAGGCTCAGTGACCCGTCCTGCCATCCCAGGAAGCGACTCTGGTGAAGCACAACATACTCCGAATGGTAGATGAACCCCGTGATGGCGTCCTCGACCCATAGCCAGTATGACAACGTGCGACCTCCGAGGGCGTGTTCCTTCCACTCCCGAAACAGTGGCTTCAGTGCGTATGACAGCTTGAGCATGTTACCACCGAATGGTTGCAGGAGAACATCGGCGACATCGACGAAAGGCAGCAACGAGACCCATTTCTTCGCCTTGGATGGAAGCGTGTTCAATACTGCGTCGTCGGATAGCGCGTCGTACATGTCCATGTACTTCAGTTGCTGCTGTGTCATCATCCCGACGACATCCATTGGCACGTTCGGCATTTGTAGCAGCAGACTCTGGTCCCACCACATCTTCTGGTCGATCGCATTCGCCAGCGTGAGGAACTTTTCCGCCTGGCGCGCACTGTGTTTCTTCAGGCAGATCTCAAACAACGCGCGGCAAACTCGCGACGCGTTCTGCGCAACGTAGTTGGTATCCGAGATCAATGTGAAGCTCGACACACGCGCACGGCCGATCAACGCCTGGAGAAGGACGTTGGTCTTGCCCGTGTAGGTCTCGATACCACCGCCACGAACTTCGAATCGGCAGAACTGACGCTTGAGCTTCTCGAGCTCGTTCATCTCTTCTTCGCGCGCCTTGAGCTGTTCGAACTCATTGCTGCTGCACAAAACGAGCATTGCCTTCTCCCAGTCGAGATCCTGATCGTCTTCACTGCCTTCACGATTACCGTGGCCAGCCTTGGTATCCAGTAGATCATTGAACGTCTGGATCGACGTGTGCTGGATGTAAAAATGGCTGGCGACACGACCGACGGCTGTGACTGCGAATGCGATCTTGGCATCGGTCTCGGGCTGGTCCAGACGAATCTTCTCTCTGAGAATCTTGATCATCCGACAGGCTTGGAGTTTCTCGGCCGCATCCATGAGCAGTTGCTTCCGGCGCTCCATTAGCATGGGGTCTTGCTGGACGTCTTCATACTTGAGGCCGTACGCGAGCGGGTTCTTTCGCATCCGAACGTACAAGTACGTGTAGCTGAGCCATGCGCACGCCTCGTCCAGGTTACTCACAGTTCCGGAGACGATCTCAGCATTGAGGTGGTCTGGCAACGTCTTGATCAACGCCGACTCCATCGGAATCCCTGAGGTTAGCAACCGCAGATAATGCGGGAGCTGATCCTGTGTTGTCACCAACACGGCATCACCACTGTCATCGTACTGTGGGCGACCGGCACGACCGAAGATCTGCATCACGTCCAGCATACTCAGCTGCGTCATGCCACCCTTGTCTGCGTTGTAGACTTGAGTACCCTTGATCATGACGGAGTGCGCTGGTAAGTTAACACCCCAAGCAAGGGTCGCCGTACAGCACAGCACACGGATGTAGCCCTTCTCGAACAACTCTTCACACAGATTCCGATCACTGCGCAACATACCAGCATGGTGGATGCCCAAGCCATAGGTCACCAAATCTTTCAGCTCCTTGTTGCGACTCTTGACCAGGCGGTCTTGAAGCGACGAGGGCATGGTTGGCATATCCTCTGGAGGTTGAAACGCCTCCAGAATACCAGGTTCTTCGTCGTTTGTCGCCAATTCGATCAGTGCACGCATCGTCGCAGCCGTCTCCTTCCGAGAGTGCACAAACACCATGACTTGTTCCTTGTTGCGCACCTGGGTGAGACAGTGGGCGAGCATCAGCTTGTTCATGAGCAGCTGCGTCTGCCTCAACTTGCTCATCGCTGGCCCGTTATCCGTTCGGTTCTTCGATTTTGCTCGATCGTCTTCAGTTTCGAGTGTCGTCATCAGCTCGTTCGTGTTCAACGCTAATGCGTCCTTGAGACTGTTCCCAGAAGTGCTCACGCCGATGAAAGTTTGGTCGAGTGGCACTGGTCGATAGGTCGAATCGAAGAAGAATAGCCCGCCCTTGCCTCCATTCGTCGCAGCATTCTGAGCCTTTGCATCACCTGGCGGCACGTACACACGAAGGAATGTCGCGACATCCACGTAGTTGGGCAAAGTCGCCGACAAACCGACAATGCGGATCATGCTCTGGGTGCTCTCCACACGGCGCAGCGTACGCGCGACAATGGTCTCGATCACAGGTCCGCGCTGATCTGCAAGCAAGTGGACTTCGTCGATGATGAGCAGCTTGACTTGGCTGAGCAGCGCCTGCTGGGCGGTCGACTTGCGCGTGATCACATCCCATTTCTCTGGAGTGGTCACGATAAGCTGGGTTTCTTCAATCTCCTTCTTGGTCAGCTGCATATCACCCGTGAGCTCTGCGACCTTCAGCTTCAAATCCCGAAGACGCTCGCCAAACTTGGTCACGACTTCTTGCGCCAGGGCCTTCATTGGTGCAACATAAATGATCTTGAGCTGCTTCAACTGCTGGTGGTTCTGGCGGTCCAGGATCGATTTGATCTCATGCAGGATCGTCAGCATCGCCACATTGGTTTTACCAGCACCTGTAGGTGCACACACCAGCAGGTTCTGGCTTGTGTTGTAGGCGGCATCGAAGAGCTTCGACTGTAAGCGGTTGAGCGACTTGGTGCCCTTGAACACAGTCTGCGCGAAGCCTTCAAGCTGACTGATCGGCACCAGCTTTTCGCCTTTAGCAAGAGCCTTCTTCGCGTGGCTAGGGATGAAAACATGCTCGTAGCCCTTGTAGTATGTGCGCTTCGTAGAAGAGGGAAGCGTCAGCATGCCACCAGAGGTGAGCTGTCCCGCTGCAGCAGTCGTGTCGAATCCACCATCAAGCTGGCCAAACTCGCGAAGCAAGTGAGACGTAGGTTGACTGCGCCGTTCCTCTTCCTCAAACTGACGCTGAAGACGCAACACCTCAAGGTCGTACCCTGCCGCCTCGAGCCACTTGTTCTCATTGTCGTCTTCGTCGTCGCGACCACCACTGCGAGCGTTGGCCTTGCGCTGTGCCTTGCGTTGCTGCTTCTGCTGCTGCAGCTCCGAAGCCGTTTGGATCGAGAACGATGACGCAGCACGAGCTGTCGGTCCAGTGTGGGCCTTGGCGAGTAGCTCTTGCTGCTGCACGGCATCCTTGAGACTCTGCTTGGTGATGCTGCTGCCTTTTCCATGCATTTCCTTGGGATTCTGCATCACGAATGTGATCAAATCCATGCCTTCCACACCCACGAGACCAAAGAGATGCGATTGCACAAGGTCCTCTTGCCCTCGGGCGTCTTGCACAGTCTGCAGCACGGTCCCTGCGAGTTCGGAGGCCGTAAAGATACCAGCGTTCGATGCAGAGACATACTGCGAGCAAAGCTGCAGCAGTTCTTCGGTCTTGGTCTTGTGCGCTGGCGTCTTCTTTGGCTCGCTTCGCTCGGTGGTGACGACTGCGCCGACGGCCGAGCGCGTCTTTTCACGGTCGCGGGCCTCCAGGAGATCGATGTGGTCCACACAGAGCACACGCAGCAATCGCGTGTCGGCCTCTGAGTACTTTGCGGGCTCGAGCGGGTCCTGGAACGGATAGAGTTGGTCGATGTCGCGCATCCATTTTGGCTGCGGGCGCGCCGCTTTCTCGTGCGCTTTCGACGGCGCGGGGCGCTTCTTCGCCTTCACATTAGAGACGCTCGCATCTTCAGTCCTTGTCGACGGAGGAGTTCCTTGCGGCGACGGGAACGCAGCGCGAACCACATCCACGAGCGCCAAGGAAGTCACCATCTTGATCGGATTCACGAATGAATTGGGGAGGAGAAACCAAGGTGTGGCTTGTGACATATCGAGGGAAAGTGAACGACCATCACTCAGCACGGTCCTTGCCAGACCGCACATTCCCGCAACATTGCTGGGTGTCCCACCCATTTAGAAACTCAAATAGAAACCCGTCGTGGCACTAAAGCGAGAGTGACACAAACCTGCGAGAAAGACATCAAAATGGAAGCAATCTATCATGAAAAGCAGGAGAAGCTCCGGTGCGGCATCCACGCGCTGAACAACGTGCTACAGGGTAAGACGGATAGTCCTTGTCATTGTCTGCTACCGCCATCTCTCAGTGATCGTAATGGGTGCTTTGCAGAGCGAGTGTTTGATCAGCTAACGTTCGACTCGGCTTGTCTCCAACTGGCGCAGAACGCCAACGATCCCATGGGCGATGGCGCCTCCTCCTCGCTCACAGCATCCATGAAAGCACAACTGTGGAATCCGCATCGTTCTGCGCTTGGGCTAGGCAACTATGACGTGAATGTACTCATGCTCGTGCTCCAGGACCAAGGTGAACACAGATTCACACTGTGTGTCAAGTCCTAGAATTGACGCCATTTGCACGCACCGACAGGCTACAGCCTCCAATGGATCGACAAACGCCACAAGATCACAGCAGACACAGTCGATTTCGATCGTATCGAGGGCGTGCTGTGCAACGTTGTGACGCTGGGCGGCCTCTTCAGTCGCATCGGCTTGGAACAGCGCCACTGGTTCGCCCTGAAAAAGGTCAGTCGGATCCGTTGGTTCATTATGCATGCATCGTCACTCACCATATCGTGCTTGTCACCACGGCATCAGATCGATGGACTGTGTTTTAACCTGGACTCGAAGCTGCCTACGCCAGCGCCATTCGCTGGCGACGACGAGTGCCGCCTGTTCTTACAGGAGCTGCTCGACACGGGCGAGTGCGAGCTGTTTTTAGTCAAGAAGACAACAGAGAACGCTAGGAGCGACTGATAAAGAAATGCATTTTCCGTGCGTGCGTCACTCCACCAGTGGTACATGAAGTGTTGTGCTCTTTGTACCTGTCTACTTCTTGGTCATGGGCGTCGACTTTTGGTAGATTGGCGGTGCCGTAATCGGCTCGTTGTTGCCAGGACGGTCGCGCGAGCTCACGTCGCGTGCTGGCTGGTAGGCCTTGAACGCGTTCTTCTTGGCCGGGCCGTCGATGTACGCGAACAGCTCGTCGCTCATGTAGTACTTGTCCGTGCCCTTGTTCACGTTGCAGTCCTCGCAGAAGCACAGCAGGATCGTGTCAATGCCCGTGCCGTACACATCCAAGAAGAACGAAGCGGTCGCATAGCCTAGCAATCCCGTGATCTGTAGTACACGACATAGGCATCAGTATCAGTGGCACTGTGGAAGAAGTTGTAAGGGAACAGGCGACGCACCAGCATCGGGAAGATGGGCGAGTTGACCTTCTCGAGGTCGCCCAGGAAGAACGTCGGCACATTCTCCGGCGGGTGGCGGATGAACAGGAACATGAAGAACATACAGAACGCTGCGATGAAGAGCTTACCGAGCACCATAAGGAAGCGTGTGATGATGCTGACAGTGGCCACGCGCGACGCGTTGTTGAAGAGCAGCATGAACGAGTCCTTCATGGCCGGGCAAAAGCTCGAGCCTTTCATCGCGACGATGATGAACGCGTTCGCATTCAAGAACTTGACCACGGCCTCGAAGCACCAGAGACAGCACTTCAAGCAGAGCATGGCGACCTTGACAAACTTGTTGCCCTGCTGCGCCTGCTTGGTCTTCTGGTCCAGGTACTCGAGCGCTAGTCGCACCATTTGCACTACCGCGATGATCAGACTACCAAACGCCATTGTGCCCAGGTGGTAGCGCATGGTGCGGAACATGGAGCGGAAGACCACAAAGCCCTTCACCTGGCGCTTGTCCAGCGTCCAGTAGTACTCACAGAAGCAGCCCGCCAGCGTCGTGTACGCCACGGCTTGGATAAACTGGTTGGTCCAGAGCAAGCCGAAGAGGTGGTAGATGAGCAGGTAGTTGATCACGTCGTCGTTCTCGACCTCTGCTGCGATTGCCACTTCGGTACCAAGCACAGAGTTGGCTGCATTCTGCACGTCCGTGACCGAGATATTGGCCGAGGTCATGATGTACGCGGCCGCAACCACCCAGTATGCCACGAGGCCCATGGCGAAGATCGTCGGGATGATTGGGTACAACACCAGTGATGGCATGGTCTGCAGGGCCTTGGAGGCCTCACGGATGATACCAATGGCGATGCGGATGCGTGAGCACATGAAGATGAGCACGAGGAAGAGCGCGACGTCGACACCGATCATCACGTAGCACGCGATGGACCAGTAGTAGATTTGGTCCTGCTCCACGGCCCACCCGCTGCCGTTGATGTAGTTGGTCGCCTTGTTCATCGAATTGCTGATCGACGCGTTGATGGTCGAAGACGACACGCCCATGTTGTCCATGGCATCGTTGATCTTATCAGCAGTGATCAAGTTGCCTTGGTAGGCGCAGAAGAGCGTGATCACGAGCTGCATGACGATCACCATGAAGATCACGAGCCACACAAACACGCCAGCGCAGTAGCGGAGTAGGATGAGCCACACGAAGCCGAGAACGAGAGCGAAGAGCCCACCACACACGAGGATCGGAAGTGCAGCCTTCTGTACGTCTCCGATCCATCGCGCGACCAGGAACCACTGGCGACTGAGCATATCGATGATCGGATCCGATCGCGCGTTCGTGGTCTGGGACTCCCGACGTTCGATCTGGATGCTCGAGCAGTTGGGGCGAAGCTTGAGGATCACGTCCTTGCAGTCCTCTTCGCCGCAGTCGCGCATGTCGTTGAAATAGTACAAATCACCGCACGTGCCCTTGGTGATGTTGTTGGCCGCAAAGTAGGCCTCTTCGTCCGCGGAGCAGTCGTCAATGCACCGCGCGAGCTGCACCACCTCGATCTTGCTCAGCTCGACGCATCGCTGCAGCACCTCGGTCGTGTCCATCACGAGCTTCCACGGCGATCCTGCCCTTGAGTCTTCCATGGATACACCAGCACTTGTAGACAGTGTGTTGATGGGCTCGTCATTCGCACTGTAGTCCTTGTACGCGTGGACGTACAAGTCGGCACTCGAGTCGTTGGTCATCGGACACTTGCGCACACAGACGCCATAGAACTTGCGCAGCGTGGACGTGGTCATCATCGACGATACATCGTTCGAGCTGTCGCTGAACAACGCCATGATATCCTCCGAGAGGCGCGGGTACATCAAGTACGGGTATTCGGTTAAGTCGTAGTCTGGCACACCATCCTTGGCCGCTGCCTGGAGCCCACAGGTTCGCCCCATCCAATCTGTACCATACACTAGTCGCTTGGGCTCACCGTGGGCATATCCCACCGCTGCGATGATGATCATGCCCACCCAGAAGAGCACGAACACGAAGGAGCACAGCAGGTCGGTGCACTTGCGGTTGTTGGGCTTGAACGGGTTCGAGCCTTCATTCGGATCCGGATTCTCTGCGGGCGAATCCGCTCGCTTACAGCAGCGATTTCCCATGGCCGATGACGAAGCCTCACACGATTGGATGCGCTGGGTGCTGGCCAACTCGTGCGCTTCAGAAGAGGCGACAAGAGGAGTGACACGCTCGGAGTTCTGGGGTGAATATTCCGCTGACCCGTTGCAGTCCAACGCCTAAACAAGCCACGGACAGACGGCGGTTCTGCCAGGCAGAAATAACGCCCCTCGACTCGCAAATGCGATGCAGCAGGCACTCACACCAGCAGCAAGAGCATGGTGGGGCACGAAACGACGCATGAAACCACTCACGGTCTGAAGATCTAACGTTTCTTACTATCATTGCTAAATGGGTTCGGAGACAGACTCGATCTTTGACTCACAGGCCATCAGCGTGCAGCGACCCACCCACCTTGGGGTCAAGTGGTGTGTTTTGGAGCACGTATCGGGTTGGTGAAACTTAGCCCGATCTCCACCTCTAGCTTCTTGTTTTGATCGACTTGATACTCGATCAGCAGCTTCTTCAACGCAGGATCATCAACGCCGTGGTCAAACAGGAAATCGTCAAGCAGCTGACTGAAGTCCAACTGGGCCGGATCGTTCGACACGCACAGTAGGAACTTGAGCTGTGGCGAGTGACTCAGCGCGATCAGGCCTCGCTCCGTACGGCACAGAGCATCCCCAGTGACCGAGTACGGATCCAGCGTATGCATGAGATCAACCCAGAACGACGATCCGTGGTGCGCTGCCTTGTCCACGCAATGACTGGGTGATGATGATGAAGTGAGGTCTATTGGCGTCTCTTTAGATACCTATAGCCGGGCTAGGCCCATTTAAACTAGCGTGCTAGTGTCGTGCCAGTGGCCGATGTCCGATGCGAGATGCTCGAGGACTCTGTTGTGATCTGGGCGCGTGCCCGGGTGAAGGATTTGGTAGCTTGCTACCGTGTCCATCGCGATATTTGCAGCTGCATCCTCCATGCAGTTGAAGGCTCGTGGGTGATGGAGCCATCTTGTCACCCCGAGGGTGTCGCCAAGGCGTCGCGCCTTGGCGTAGACTGCTCGCAGGTTGGTACGCCGTGGGGCCTTGTAGGTCCGCATCTGGTTTAGGATTAGTTGATTGTCGCCGACGACATCGAGTGGGAACCACCCGTGTTTTTGCGCTGCTTGGAGGCCCGTCAGGAGTCCTGCGTACTCGGCTTCGTTGTTGGTAGTCGTAGGTGCCTTGTAGGACATACTCGCTGACCAGATGACCGTGCTGGCTGTGC
This sequence comes from Pythium chondricola, assembly GCA_023337575.1. Classification (NCBI taxonomy): domain Eukaryota; phylum Oomycota; class Peronosporomycetes; order Pythiales; family Pythiaceae; genus Pythium; species Pythium chondricola. The sequence goes on along the minus strand of JAADXF010000643.1, from coordinate 1,072 downwards.
CGTTTGGTGGCACCCGCACGACGACAGCCCCTGCCCCTCCAGGTCCTGGGTTGCCTCTCGAGCCGCCGTCGAAAAACTGCACGTATTGGTGGTGGTCTCCTCCACCGGGTAGTGGCGAGCTGGTGCTGGGCTGGATGCCACCTGCGAGAGCTCTGATTGCCGCCGCTGTGAATCCAGTCGCACTGCTCTGGTGAGTGCGTTGCCACTGCAGCCCGTGCAGTGCTGCCCTCAGGCAGGCGTCGTGGTACGCTGTTGCTTCCGCAGTAGTCCAAGCCGTGTGCTCGTTGTCGCACATGGTTCGCCACCTCCAGATCGTCTGCAGCATGGCGAGCACCTGTTGTCGCCAGGCCGCGTGGATTGCAAGGTGGGTTGCCACAGTGTCGTCCTCGTTTGGCGGCCCGAGTCTTGTTAGTTCCCGGTGGTACCAGAGCTTGTCGGGCACTGACGCGAGCGTCAGGGAGAACCGACTGCGGATACGCTCGCTGACTGGCTCGGTTGGGCGCTGCGCCATCCATAGGTGTCGCCAGGCTTCATCCAGGTTGACCCATAAGTGCTGAGCTTGAGGGCAGGTCCAAAAGACATGTGACATAGCTCCTCCCTGCGTTGTGCCCGTCGCACAGTGCGGGCAGTCGATGCGCTCGTGCAGCCTGTCCCACTTGGACAGTCTGGCGCTCTTCAACCGGTGCAGGAGGAGACGCTGCGCCGCTGAGGACCCCGGCATCTGCAGGATGGTCTCCCAGCGAAGCGAGTCTAATGCACAGGCGATGTTGGCGTTGTCGCCATGCCATCTCTTGGACCTGGCAGCAGCTTCTACTTTGCACTTGGCCGTCCTGGGCTCGGCGAGCACTCGTCGCGCGGCTGCGGCGTGTGGTCCCGGGGTGCCCCGCCACAAAGCGCTCGGGTGGTCGAGCCAGTCATGAGTCTCGAAGTGGACAGTGTTGTCCGCCAATACGGCTCTAGCGATCGCTGTCGCTGTCGCTTCTTGCGTCGAGTGGACTCGTCCGACACACAGCGCGAGATCTGCGACCGGGCTCCACGTGAGGTCGTACCCGGTGTTGGCTGGTGAGAGCCG
>JAADXF010000642.1:0-13901 GCA_023337575.1 Pythium chondricola | reverse complement strand
CCGCAGTCGTATGAGGCCTGGCTCGAGGCCAACAAGCCACTGCTCGCCACGTTGTGAAGGAAGTCCTACCAACAGCTTTTCAGTACTGTAGCTGGCTGCACATGCAGGTGTGTGGGTCTCTCTCTACCTTTTCCATCTCAAATATACCACACTCGCACTCAAGGAGTACAGTTTACGTGCCATTCGACGCATAGATAGTGTGTAGTTTGTGGATTCATTGTGGTGTGGTGCGACCATCCTGTTAATAGCTGCCGATCGAATCACGTAGCGATATCAAGAGCACACGTTGGTCTGTACAGTACTGCACGTTATTAAGAGGGTGCCCCATGGGAGCGAGGCTGCATCACCTGTGGCACTGTGAGCGACCTCACCTCGACGACCGAAGCCCGTCCAAGCTGATGCTACTACTAGTACTGTACTACGTAGTACGTAGTAGTCGTTACGAGACTGCCTGTACGATAACAGTGTACTATTATACTTCTAGTACATGTACAAAGGACCCGCGCGACGGCGTACGATAGCGACCACTTGCCAGCGTCGCCATCGTCAGGACTGATAATTGGACGACAGTAAATAAATTTAGAATGGGAACCACACCACACCGTGGACTTGTCCATTGTCTGATGTCCACGGACAATGTCATCGAAACAAACACGCCTTGATTGACAACAGCGTCACCTGGGGAATAGTGTCGGCTAGCCCAGATCGATCGACGCCAATCCTATCCGTCGCTTAGCACTGCGGGCGCACCGTCGTTGGCTGTGGCAGCGGGCACGGCGTCTTGGTGGTTGGCTCCGGGGTCGTCACAACCGGCGTGGTCGGCTCTGGCGTGGCTGGCGCTGGCGTGGTTGGCTCTGGCGCGGTCGTTGGCGCTGGCGTGGTTGGCTCTGGCGCGGTCGTTGGCGCCTCGATCGGTGGGATCGCGATCTCGCAGCCGTTGGCAAAGACCTCGACGATCTCCGAGTAGACGTTGACCGTGCGGGTCGGGTTGGAGGCCGGGAAGGAGCAGTCGACCGCGGTACGCGCGGCGAACGCGTTGTTGACGACCGTGCGGCAGATCTCCTGCGCGCAAAAGTTGGCAATGTCGGTCTCGGTTGGGACCACGAGCAGTCGCGCGTTGTACGTGCTGGCTTCGGTACACGCCTTGGCGTCGGTGCCCGTGACCCACGCCGAGAGTTGGCGGGCGACGCAGCGAGGCGGCGGCGTGGTCTGGGCCGAGACCGACGCCGCGGCGATGAGAGCGAGCACGCTGACAAACTTCATGTTGGCGGAGATTCAAAAGGGAGAACGGTAATACCGGTAACTCGGTCGAGGGCGAGCGAATTGAGGAATGAGAACACGAGGGCCGTGGATGGCGCTGACTCGGTGATGAGCTAGCTCCCCATGCCAGCCTGTGACAATCGAAGGCAGCAATTCCCTGTCGTGTGGAATCAATCAGCCAGGGACAGTAGGACTCGTTGGGTGGGACGAGAAGAGGAGGAGGCTGGCGTTCCATCGATACACAGTAAGTTACTGTACATACTCACCCTTGTGAAGCATGGTGTTTACTGTGGGCGTGGGGCGCGGAGGCCGCATCCCGAGGATGACATGATGCCCATGGCATCAGATCAGCAATGGGGGAGCGCACTGTCCCGTCTTTGGTACCAATCCTCAAAGGAGCAATTGTACAGCGACGGGACGAGGAACACATACAGGATGCAAGACATTCAGGGCTGGTTCAAGGTGACACATCAAGCACAAGGACCTTTGCGTGAGAGATGGTATGCTACAGTACCGGTACGCTATATAGGAGGCAACGCACAAGCTGTGGCGTCGACTGCAGTGATCACTGCGAACATGCTGGACTCCACTAGATGCATGATACTGTACGATGCAGCACAGGATATGACGCATCCGTCTCAACAACACCACGGTTGCCGTCAGCGAACAGATGGATCCATAATGTGCACGTTGTGTGTGTGGAAGAGACAGGATCCTGACACGCAACGCCGGGCCAATCGGCTTCGATTTGGAACGGAAATGCGTAAGTGGAACCGTGGGCGCGGCTATGTATACCGTATGATGTCAGGAGGTACGACGTCTCGTGCCGTCTCTTCTGGTTCACCGCTGTACAGTATTACAATAGTGTTTTATAGATTTACAGTAATACAGCGTATTACTTGTGCACAGACTCAGCCACAGCGAAATTGTGCCGGCATTTCGCCGAAGAGGGAGCTCAGCTCCAGTGTAGGCATAGGCGACGGTGAACAAGAGAGGAGCTGATGATACCGTATGAATGCTGATGCCAGTGTGGTTCTGTGAGGCGTCCGTGTCGATCTCAAGCGCACAATACACCGTAAAACGGTGTATTTTTACCGTAAATGCCTTGATCACGGACGGACAGTACCGGTAATCGTCTAGCGCCCATCAATTACACTGTGCACCCTCACCGAACTGTATAGCGGTGTATAGTAGTTCCACCGGTACTTCAACAAGAACAAAGGGGAGTATGTAGTAGGAAGAGGTGCGGCACGGGCACGAGCGATCGGCATACTGTAGGCTTCTTCACGACGAGTCCACCACCCAGAATCACGACGAGTGCACGACCCGACTCGGTACCGAGTACAATACTACAGCACTGACCTGCCCACGTTGAAAGGATGAGGGGTTTTCCGGTGCTGATCCGGAGTGAGAACCCGCGGTGAACAGTCTAATTCAGTGTACAGTACTACAGTGTACATATCCTCCATAGAGAACAGCGCATGTCCTGGCTAGAAGTGCTGACAGCACCTTGACATGGGCTACATAAATTTGCATCCTGTATATAAATTTAGTAGTACAGTAAAGGAAAGTATGTAACAGAGACGCCCCCGCTTCTTGACAGACTGACAGCGGCGAGAAGATTGGGGAGCGAGGCCGCAGACCCCGACGCCAATAGGATGTGTTCCGTACTTCGACTTCGACTTCCACTGCACTAGAACTTGGAGCCTGCACACCCTGTCCACATAGTACTCCTATAGATTAGACCCCCACAGAAACAAATCCAGCCTTCAGGTGGAGTGGACCGCAGGCTAGTCCGTCTGATATCGAACACCCTCCTGAACCATAGCGTGCACCTCGAGTCAGTCATCGACAAGCTCTCCGCGGTCCCTCCGTCAGGACCAGCCCCTCTTCCAACCCAACGTCGGAACTCACGAAGAGACCAGCAAAAGGTCGTGAATCCACGTGAAATTCTTCTTATCCGACAGTCCACAACGTTGTCGCAATAAGTACTGGATCATCACAAGGCAACAGTACCTACAGTACTGCTCTTCATCTTTCGTTGGAAAGTTCTGTGGCAACCAATGATCCCAATCTACTGTACGGTTGCTTCCCGTACCGTACTAATATAGTACTAGAAGTCACGTGCGTGCCTCCATCACTTCTTCAAAATGCAGTGATTCCTTTGCGCAGCCCCACGCACATGTACAGTTCTGTCGGTCCACTGCTGACTGCATTGAACATTGTACGCTACAGTTACTGTTCGCATGCCATCTTCAACCGGCATGATGGGTTCCTGTTGTGTGGAGTTGGCATGCGAACTTACCGGTAAACCAACCCTCCCACACATCCGTATCCGAACTTAATGGTAGGACGCGAACTTAGCCGACGGGCGAGGGAGTGCGTGTGGAGCTCCTCCACAAGGGACGCGTCGCTCGTTGGCAACGACCGCGTCGGTGATCGCCCTCACAGCATGTACTCTGCGAGTCAGCTCCTCGCGCTCGGCGTGTCCGTCGCCGTGTGCATCTCCGCCATTCTCTACGCCGACTTGTTGGCGTCGTGGCTGCCCACGCGCGCGGCGACGCTAACTGTCGGCGAGCAAACCCAACTCTTGTCGTCGCTCGTGTACCACACGACCAAGCACCGCCGCGCCGACGCCGACAACGAACCCAAGCACGATGGTTCGGACCGACCGCCGCCGCGACTCGCATTCTGCTGCAGCGCCGACTTGGACGTGTCGGTGCGTGCCGTGGAGCTCATGGACGCCGTGCACGCCGTGGAGACGGAGGCTGCGAGCCACCACCACAACCACAAAAAGCACGCCCGCACCGATGCCGACGCCGCCGCCACGCCGCCGCTGGCCAGGCAGCACCACGAGCGCATCGGCGGCTTGCGCGAGCTGCAGGAGAGCTTTGCGTTCTACTTTTCCAACGGCGCCGCCGCGGAGCAGTCGATGTCGTCCCCGGAACAGTTTCGCCAGGTCGTGAGCATGGCGAATGCGCTAAAGGGCGTCACGCACAAAGTCGGTGGCAACGCCGCGACGATGGCCGACCGCGCGGCGGTCGAAGGCTGCGACGTGCTGCTCGGCGCGGCGATCGGCAAGGAGATGCGCAAGCATTTCAACGCCAACATCCACTTAGTGGGCCACTTGGACGACGCCGAGCACGAGGACGTTCACCTCGTGCTCGAGTACGGCAAGGGCGATTCGTTCCGTGGGGTTGACTCGCCCCGCGCGAATCGATACTACTTGAACCACGACATTTACAACGCGCGGTTGTCGGTACTCGAAGAGTTTGCGGCCGCGCTGGACGGATTCCACCCGGACCTCGTGGTGCTCGGCGGGTTGCAGCTCATGGAGGTCGAGACAGACGAGTCGCGGCGGCTCACGCGGCTCACCAAACTCTCCCGCGTGCTGCAGAACTTGTTCACGAAGCAGATCCCATCGCACTACGAGTTCGCCGCCGTGTCGGGTGGGTGTTTTTTGTTTTGTTGTTTTTTGTTTTTTGGCGGTGGTGGCTCGGGACTAACTTTTTTTTTTTTTTTTTTTTGGTGGTGGGGGTGGTGGTGGTATTACTACCGTGGCGTGTAGACTTTACGCTGTTTGACGACACGGTGCGGTTGGTGCTGCCGTGGGTCGATTCGATCGGTCTCAACGAGCAGGAGCTCTTCATCTTGCACCACTACTTGGTGACGGGCGAAGAAGGCACGGCGACGACCTCGCGCCCGACCGTTGCGCAGATCAGTGCGCAGCTCCACGACGTGATCACGTTCGCGGCCACGGCCCGCGAGGCGTTCACGGCCACCACCACGCAGCCCGCGGCGGTCCCGGAGAAGCTCGCGCTGGCCCAACTCAGCCGCATTCACTTCCACACGCTCCAGTTCCACATCATCTGCCAGCGCGAGGACACGCAGTGGGAGGATCCGACCACGGCGCTGATCCACAGCGCGCTCATGAGCACCAAGCTGGCGTGTGGCAAGAACAACACGGACCCGTCGGTGCTGCGGCCAGCGCGCGAGATGGAGGTGGACCCAGCGCGCGTGGAGCTGCTACTGGCGCGGGAGCTGCTGGTGAGCAAGCAACAGGCGCTGCAGGTCACGCTGGATCCGCTCTCGCCCGTGGTGAGCTGGCGCGAGCTCGACTTCCAGTGCCACCTCGTGCCCATGCTGGCGTGCAAGAAGCCCGACCACACGGCCGGCCTGGGGGACAACATCTCGGGCACGGGCATGGCGTACCACCGTCTGCAACAACCGAAGAAGACCTAAGTGTGTGTGGTGTGGACGAACGAGGGCATGTATTTTTTGACGGTAGTACTACCGGTATTACGCCGAGGACACGCGCATGCTGGCGCCGACCGTGGCGGCCATGCGCGTGAACCATGGCTCAATAGACACGTGCTGCATCATGTCGTCAAACGTCTGGAGTCCCTGCATCGCACGCAGCACGCCAAAGACCGAGAGGTCGGCCATGTTGGGCGCGTGGCCGCCCAGGAACGGCCGGTCGCCGACCGCGTCGACCCACGCGTTGAGCGCCGCGTACAGCGCCACGCGCTCGTCCTCGATGCCGTACTTTTTCTTGGACCGCTTGGCCACGAGGTACATGATCATGGCGCCACTGTACTTGGACAGTCGTCGCTCCCACGCCGTGAAGTTGCCCTCGGTGAGGCAGTAGTCGAACGCCTCGAGCGCCTCGGGCACGGTGCGGTAGATGTTGGGCGGCGTCATGAGGATCAGCTTGGCATCGACCCACGCGCGCCATCGCTCTTCCTCGTCCACGCTCACGCCACCGGCTGCCGTGGCGTCGAGGGCGACACCGCGCTCGACCGCGAGTTGACGCAAGCGCGCGATGATCGCAGACGAATCCACCACGACCTCGTCGTCGTCGATGCGCAGGACGGGCACTTTCTTGTAGTCGGTGAACGCCTGTGTCTCCTTCTTGGTGATCGGGTTCACCTCCACGACGTGGTACGGGATGCGCAGGTAGTCGAGCACGGCCTTGACCTTGCAGCAGTATGGGCACGGCTCGTACTGGTACAGCGTGACCTTGGGCCACGTGCCATCGCTGGCGGTCGGTGGTGGTGGTGGTGGTGGTGGTGTTGGCGTAGGAACAGAGCAGAATGCGCACGCGGCGCCAGTGGAACCAGCGGTGAGCACGCCGCCGACTCGCGCCTGTGGCACAAGGGGGTCATGCTGGCTGGTGGCATCAATCCATCTCGACGGTACAGTACTGTACCTTACGCAGGAGAGGAGAGACGACGAGCGGAGCAGCACGGCGCCCGCTGGAGGATGCAGCGCGCACGATCGGCGCCTGGTTCAGCGCAGCAACGCGTCGCGTCGCTACGGAAGCGAGTCGAACAGCCACCGCGCGCATCTTGGTGCTGGCCCAATGTGTGTGGCTCGTCGGCATTGCTTTGGCACAGAGAGGTCATCTGCGTTCTGATTGGCTGAAAATATAGAATGGATTTGATTGGTCAATCGTGGGATGACGCAAAGCACCAGCGCCATGGGCTGTTTTAAACACGCCTCCAATGGAATTAAACCGTCGAACCGTGGTGCCCATCGCCCTTTTGTTTCGTGCGATTTGATTCGTTGGTGATGAACCGCTCCGCGTGAACCGCTCCTCCTCCTCCTCCCCAGCGTGGTGCGGCACCACCGATCCAATCCAATCCAATCCACCGGCTGAAATCAGCTGGCGGTGGCACCACCGTTTTGCTCCGCTCCGCTCCGCTCCCCTCCGCTCGCTCGCTCGCTTGTCCTCAGACGCCAACTCGCCACCAAGGCTCCCCTCCGCTCTCCTCCCTCCCCCTCGCATCTCCTCCTCCGCCACGAAACGCCATGAGCGCGCCGGAGAAGAAGCTCAAGACCTCGCCGCTCCTGCGCTTCTACCGCACGCCTGCGATCACGGCGCACGCCGCGCACACGCTGCTCGCGCAGCTCCGCGCCAAGCTGTTGCCGCAGCGCGTCACGGTGGACGCGCTCGAGACCGAGGCGTGCTTTTACGTCGAGACCGTGTCCGCGGACGTGATCCTCTCGGCGGACGAGCAGGACACGCTCCAGTGGCTGCTCAGCGAGACCTTTGAGCCGCAGCAGACCCGCCAGGACGCGTCGTTCCTCGCGGTCGCCAAGGCCGAGTACATGGGCGACAGCCCGTCGCACTTGCTGGTGGAGATTGGCCCGCGGCTCACGTTCTCGACCGCGTGGAGCAGCAACGCCGTGGCGATTTGCCAGGCGTGCGGTATCCACTCGGTCACGCGCATCGAGCGCGCAACGCGGTACCTGCTCCGCTACTCGGCCGCCGCGGTGGGCGCCAACGATACCGACGCGTTGGTGCAGCAGGCATTGGTGTCGGTGGCGTGCGACCGCATGACCCAGCAGGTCTACGCGGCGCCACTCCCGTCGTTCTGGCACGGCCAGTCGGTCGCGCCGGTGCGTACCGTGCCCATCATGTCACAGGGCATTGCCGCGTTGCAGCAGATCAACGAGGAGATCGGACTGGGCTTTGACGACGACGACTTGCAGTACTACCTGCAGCTCTTCAAGGACAAACTGCGCCGGGACCCGACCGACGTCGAGTGCTTTGACATGGGCCAGAGCAACTCGGAGCACTCGCGTCATTGGTTCTTTGGCGGCAAGATCGTCGTGGACGGCAACGCGAAGCCCCATACGCTGTTCCACCTGGTCAAGTCGACGCTGACGGACGCGGCCAAGCAAACGTCGGTGATCGCCTTCCACGACAACTCGTCGGTGCTCCAGGGCGCCGCGATCCGCACGTTGGCGCCGCTCGTGCCCGGCGAACCAAGCCGTGTGGGCGAAACCGACCTGGACTCGCACGTGCTGTTGACCGCCGAGACCCACAACTTTCCCTCGGGCGTCGCGCCGTTCCCAGGCGCCGAGACCGGCACGGGCGGCCGCATCCGCGACGTACAAGCCACGGGCCGTGGCGCGCACGTGAACGCGGGCATCAGCGCGTACGCGGTGGGGAATTTGTTGTTGGACGGTTACAAACTGCCATGGGAAGATACGAACCTTGCCTACCCGTCGAACCTCGCGGCGCCGCGCGAGATCCTCGTGCAGGCGTCCAACGGCGCGTCGGATTATGGCAACAAGTTTGGCGAGCCCGTGGTCGCGGGCTTTGCGCGGTCGTTTGGGCTGGTGCTGCCCAATGGCGAGCGGCGCGAGTACCTCAAACCAATCATGTTCTCGGCCGGGTTGGGCCAAGTCGATGACCGCCATTGTACCAAGGGCGACCCGGAAGTCAACATGGTGGTCGTCAAAGTGGGCGGTCCGGCGTACCGGATTGGCATGGGCGGTGGTGCCGCGTCGTCCCGGATCCAGGACGTCAAGGACGCGGCACTGGATTTCAACGCCGTCCAGCGGGGCGACGCCGAGATGGAGAGCAAGATGAACAAGGTCATTCGTGCGTGTATCCAGCTTGGGGACCAGAACCCGATCGTGTCGATCCACGACCAGGGCGCCGGTGGCAATGGCAACGTGCTCAAGGAGATCGTCGAGGTGCCACGGGCCAAGCAGACGCCAGCGAACAAGGGCGGCGCACGGTACGAAGTGCGCAAGCTGCTACTGGGCGACGCGACGCTGTCCGTGCTCGAGATCTGGGGCGCCGAGTACCAGGAAAACAACGCACTGCTGCTGCGGCCTGCGGACGTTGCCCTCTTTGACAAGATCTGCCAGCGGGAGAACTGCCCGTACGCGCTACTAGGCCACGTCACGGGCGATGGCCGCGTCGTGCTGCACGACGAACAGGACGGATCCACGCCGGTCGATCTCGAACTGGACCTCGTGCTGGGTACGATGCCACAGAAGACCTTTGTGGACACGACCGCCGTGGACGTGCTCCAGGACGTGGTGTTGCCCGACGATATCACGGTACGCGACGCGCTGGACCGCGTGCTGCGGCTCGTCTCGGTCGGGTCGAAGCGGTTCTTGACCAACAAGGTGGACCGCAGTGTGAGTGGCCTCGTCGCGCAGCAGCCAACCGTCGGCCCGCTCCAGCTGCCGCTCGCGAACGTGGGCGTCGTGGCCCAGACCCACTTTGCGAGCGCGGGCAAAGTACCTGGCGTGGCGTCGGCCGTGGGCGAGCAACCGATCAAAGGATTGGTGCATCCAGGTGCGATGGCGCGGCTCAGTGTCGGCGAGGCGCTGACCAATTTGGTGTGGGCGTCGCTGGCGCGGCGTGGATTGGCCGACACCAAGTGCTCGGCCAACTGGATGTGGGCGGCCAAGCTGCCGGGGGAGGCCGCGCGCATGTACGCGTGCTGCGAGGCCATGACGACGTTCATGAAGGAGGTGGGCGTGGCCGTGGACGGTGGCAAGGACTCGCTCTCGATGGCCGCCAAGGTGGACAAGCAGGACGTCAAGGCGCCAGGCACATTGGTGATCACCATGTACGCAGCGTGCGACGACGTGGAGAAGACGGTGACGCCCGACTTGAAACCCACGGCGGCCACGTCGCTCGTGTACTACGTGGACCTGGGCAAGGGCGCGTACCGCCTCGGTGGCTCGGCGCTCGCGCAGGTGTACGGCCAGGTGGGCAACGAGGCGCCCGACGTCGAGGACGCGCTGCTGTTCAAGAACGCGTTCCACGCGACCCAGCAGGCCATCAAGCAGTCGTTGCTGCTGGCCGGCCACGACCGCAGCGACGGCGGCCTCGCGGTCACGCTCCTCGAGATGGCGTTTGCCGGCAACTGCGGGCTGGACGTGGACATTCCCTACACGAGAGCCACCACCACGACGAGCGGTCCAGTGACCACGCGGGACGCGCTGCGTGTGCTGTTTGGCGAGGAGCTGGGCCTGGTGTTCCAGGTGGAGGCGGGCGCGTCGGCAGCGCAACTGGAGGCACTCTTCGCGCAGCACAGCGTGCCGCTGACCAAGCTGGGTACGGTGGTGCCGCGCACCACCGACGGCGCGACGGTCACGATCCGCATCAACGGCGAGCGCGTGGTCGAGGACGCGATGGTGGACCTGCGCGACGTGTGGGAGGCCACGAGCTTTGAGCTGGAGAAGAAGCAGTGCAACCCGGAGTGCGTCGCGCAGGAGCAGGCCTCGTTGCGCACGCGGGCCGGTCCATCGTGGCAGGTTGGGTTCGAGGTGGCGCCGACGCCCGCGCGCCAGCTGAGCACGCGCCACTTGCACCGCGTCGCGGTGATCCGCGAGGAAGGCAGTAACGGCGAGCGCGAGATGCTCAGCGCGTTCCACGCCGCCGGGTTTGAAGTCTGGGACGTGATCATGTCGGACCTCGTGGCCAAGCGGTTTGTCTTGGACGAGCGCTTCCGCGGCGTGGCGTTTGTGGGTGGCTTCTCGTTTGCGGACGTCATGGGCTCGGCCAAGGGCTGGGCCGGTGTGGTCAAGTTCCACGCGGACGTGCTCCAGCAGTTTACGGCGTTCAAGGACCGCCAGGATACGTTCAGTCTGGGCGTGTGCAACGGCTGCCAGCTCATGAGTCTGCTGGGCTGGGTCACGCCACCCAATGCCACGCAATTGGAGGCGGAGACGGGCGCATCCGCGACGCCGCGCTTCATCCACAACGAGTCGGGTCGCTACGAGTCGCGCTTCGTGTCGGTCAAGATCGAAGCGACCAACGCTGTGATGCTCAAGGGCATGGCCGGCAGCGCGTTCGGCGTGTGGGTGGCCCACGGCGAAGGCCGCGCCCACTTTACCCACCCCAAGGTTCAGCAGACCATGCTCGACAACAAGCTCGTGCCGCTCACGTACGTGGACGACAGCAACCAGGCGACCGAGGCGTACCCGTTCAACCCGAACGGCTCGCCGGCAGGCATCGCGGGCCTCGTGTCGGCGGACGGCCGCCACCTCTGCATGATGCCGCACCCAGAGCGCGTGTTCCTCAAGTGGCAGTGGCCCTACCTCTCGCCCGAGATCGCCAAGCTGCCCGCCAGCCCGTGGCTCAAGATCTTCCAGAACGCCAAGGTCTTTTGCGAAGAGACCCAGTAAGGAAGAGGGTGGCGGGTCCAGTGGACGGATGCCCCCCGCTCTCTCTCTCTCTCCCCTTTTCCTCTCTCGCTTCTACTGTATCATCATCGTCACGCATGGTCGAGGGAGGCGCCGACCTCGCCTCGCTGCCAGTATCTGTCTGCACACATGCCTACTGTACGCGACTCCCCACGGAACGACCGCACACGCGTCGTCCCTCCCTCCCTTCGAAAGCTCTAGAAACATATCGCACGATACTAGTATAGTAATAGTTGGCACGCACTGCAACTCGATGAATCCATGTGAGATCCCAGGAGCTCCTGGAACATCCTGTCGCGTCGCTAGGATAAAACTAAACTAGCCTTATTAGGTTTATTATATAAACCTATGCTAATCGGGTTTAAAGAACCTAGGTTTAAAATGGCGGCGATCAGCTCTTCTCCCAGCATTCCGTGATCTGGAAGAGGACGCACGGGCAATTGATCCGATGGAGCTCTTCTTCCAGTTCACAGGCCCCGCGGGCGATGCGCTGCTGCTCGACAGAGAGAAGACCTACATGTACTCGTCTCCGCGCGAGCGCGCGATCGATCGGTGCGTCGTCGCATAGTTGCGGTCACACCAACACACCAACGCACCAACTTGGTTTATCATCCTTTTCCACCGACAGCTGCGGCGAGTTGCCGCGCGGCGCCTACTTTGCGTGCTCCGAGCTGCTCTACGTCGGCGACCACGTGTGGATGAAGATCCGACGCGGCGCGTTCTCCACCGCCGCACAGGCCAGCGGCTACCTACGGGTCGAGTTCGACTTTGACGAGTCGCTCGCACCCAAGCAGCGGCGCAGCGCGGCGTTTTACGCGACGCCGCGGCGCTTCAAGGACCTCGTGGAGCTCCCCAGTACGTGTTGGTGTTGGGTTTCGTTTCTTTTTTTTGTCGGTGGGTGTGTGGTGTGAACTGATTTTTGTCGGCGTCGGAATTTTTTTTTTGAAACAGCGTTTCCGGCGTTTTTGTGTGCGCGGGAGCGCGTCACGTTGGCGCGGACGCCAACTTTCGACGGTGAGTTGGCGCCGCACATGTCGCATATTTTACGCCACCTGCCGCTGGCGAGCGTATTCCACGCGACCGAGCGGCGCTTCAACGCCGACTTTACGCAGCTCGCGCTCAAGATTTCGTCGGCGTTTGGCTTTGGCGGCTGGATCAGTGTCTCATTCGCCGACACGTTGATGGAGGTGGAGGATCCACGGCAGCCGCTCGCGACGCCAACACTTGTGCAGAACATCGCGCCGCGGACGGGGAAATGGATGGGCGAGCTGCCTGTTCGCGGCTTGCCGACGCTGCAGGCCCCACGGCTCGGCAACCTCGAGAGCTTTGGCATCGCGACGGCCGTGGAGCGAAAATTGGTCAAGGACCACGTCTGGCTCCGGCTGCAACAGTTTGACCACAACCAATTGGACGCCGACACCCATCAATTGGACGCCAACACCCACCAATCGGACGCCGACACCCATCAATCGGACGCCAACACGGATGCATGGATCATCGAACGCCACGCCAACTCGGCCGAGCGCGTGGTCGTGCCCTGGGGCGCCGACAATATCCATGCCGACTCGCTGGCAAACGACGAGTACGCACAACGATACTACCGCAACATCTACGGCCGCCGCCCGCTGCCATTGCGTAAAGAGCCGCGCCTCCAGTCGGAGATCGTTGGTGAGTTGGCGGCGGGGACCGTGGTGTGGTCCACACGACGCGTCCTCAACGCGCACGGGCAAGTGTGGGTCCGCGTCGCGCTGTCGGAAGTCGCCAACGCCAACCCGCAGGACGTCACCTATGGCTACGCGATCCAGTCGAGCGCCAAGACCAACGTGTGCATGCTGCAGGAGATCTCCCCCCCAGGCAAGATGAGTCCGAAACAGTTTTTCCAGGTCGTGCTCACCAACACCAACACTTTTAATAGTCACCCACCGACACCGACAGTTGGCGTGGTCGCGGTGCGCACCGAGCCGTCCGCGACCGCGAACCAACTCTTTTTCCTCAAACACGGCACGGTACTTCGCGCCATCGGCTCGATCTACAACTCGGACCAGAAATCCATGTGGCTCCAGGTACTGAGAGACGATATGGACCCGAAAATGATCCAACGTGAGGAGGCCCTACGGCTGCCCCAGGACCAACAACAGCAGCAGGAACAGGAGAAGGAGGCGTACGTAATGTACGTGCCCCTGTGCTCCACTGACGCCGGTCACGAGCACGAGAGCGTGGTGCTGTCCCTGGGCCGTCCGCTGGTCAAGGGCGTGGACGCGGCCCACCACGGCGCCGAGCAAACGCGCAGTGTGGTCAACACGGGCGGCCGCGCGTCCAAGTTGTTTGGCTCGCAATTGATGCGGCCGTCCACGATTGAATTGGACAAGCCAGCGACCGCACCAGCCAACAAGCCGCCGCCTGTGAGAGCAGCGCGTGCAGCAGGCGAGGAGGACGACGACCCGACCCAGGCGCTCAAGAACGAAATCAACGCGTGGCAAAACGAGTCGGCACGGAGCACTGTGTACAAGGGGATCCATTCCACGCGAACGGCAGTGGCTGCGTGTCTCCAGCGGCCATTCGCCTCGTGTCTCCAGCGCTCGGCGGCCGCGAAAATGTACTCGCAGCTCCACCAGAACGACGACGAGGACGAGGACGAAGAGATGGCCTACGGACGAAGACGGCCGTGACACCAATGGCTG
>JAADXF010000641.1:0-13947 GCA_023337575.1 Pythium chondricola | reverse complement strand
TTTCAGTTTATCACACTAAATACAATCAGTCTATCATTTACGCTGGTCAAGCAAGGTCGCTCGGTTAGCGACTAAGAAGCTAAGGGAAGCTTCTTCTGCGCAAGGACACGCAGTAGCGAGGGAGTCGCCCCGCTACACCACCCCTTCTCCGCCACCACCACCAGCAGGACGACAAACACTGGTATCACACAGGCACCGTTCCCCGTGTGGAAGCTGTTTGGCAGCAAGCGCAAGCTGCGCGTGATCGGCGCGGGGGCGTCGTCCGTGGCCGAGTTGGGGCACAACCTGTCGGCGTCGGCCGTGAAGGAGATGGCCGGTGCCCTGGCACTCGCTGGTGGACTGCAGCGTCAAGACCGCGGCCCAGTCGTCGCTGTTGGGGCTCGTGCTCGAGGACCTGCGCAGTGGACTGGATCCCGCGCGCGTGGGCGACGTGCGGCTCGCGGTGATCGGGGAGTGAGCCTCCTGGTATGGTTCAATAATTGTATTTTTGCGTGTGCTGACACATTTACAAGAATGCAATACCTCTCAATAGTGACCATCTGGGATGTCATAATGGAGGACGTTGTGGAAGAAATCGTGATGGACATGCTGCGGGAGGAGACCGAGTGGAGCGCGTCGACGGCGACGCTACCGCTGGAGCAGACGAGTCCACGGTCGTTCGCGGACGAAGAGGAGGAGGAGGAGGAGGAGGAGAAGATGTGGACGCGGCGTGGCACCAAGTCGCTCCGTACATTACTCCACGAGATGGAGTGCGCCGACAAGAACGCCGTGCGCCCAGAGGAGGCAGAGGAGGAGGCAGAGGAGGAGGAGGAGGAGCAGAGATCGGCGCTGCAGGCGGAGCTCCGCCATGCGGAGGAGCGCGTCCGCTCTTTGGAGGCGCGGCTGCTGGACGCGGAGGAGACCATCCACCACCTCAAGGCCGAGAAACTCGAAGCGTGGCGCCGCGTGGAGCGTCTGTCGTCGCGGGGGAGGAGCGGAGCACAGGATCAAGAGGCGGAGGAAGGGGATAGGGAGGAGGGGAGCTCCGCTGCCGCAGAGGAGGTTGTGCGGCTCCGCTCCGCGGTGTACGAGCTCGAGGGCCAGCTCCGCGACGCGCAACTCCAGCGCACGACCGCCGCGGAGGAGCACATGGCGGTGATCCGCGAGCAGGAGCGAGAGATTTTTGAGCTCAAGCGAAGGTTGACGGCCGAGGCGGAGCGAGCGGACGCAGCGGAGGAGGACACGCAACATCGAGAGGAGGAGGACGAGGAGGAGGAGGACGAGGAGGACTTGACCCCATCAGGACTGAGCGGGGGAGCCGACGGATGGATAGAGGAGCTGGTGCGTCCCCCCACGCCATCGTTCGACCTGGACTCACCCGAGGTGCAGTACCTCCTCTACCAGTGGACCACCAGCAAGCCCAAGCTGCAGTACCTGCGGTCGTGGCTCACGCAGGTGGCGCTGGTTCGCGTGCGCGACTTGCCGCTGGATTTCCCGATGGGGGTGGAGCTGCCGCGGCTGATACGTGAGATTAAAGACGGGTTCCTGGTGCTGGTGGTGCCGCTGCTGCGGGTGCAGCCGTGGCGGGAGGTGGTGGTCCACGCGCGCGCGCATGCGGACGGGGAGCGGTGGGATCTGCGGATCCGAGTGGAGCCGCGGCGGAGGGGATAGAGAGAGAGAGAGAGAGAGAAAGAGAGCGGCTACCTAGGTGCGACGGAGGCGACCAGTGGAGGAGGAGGAAACGAACGGCTGGCAGGGAGGATGTGGGGGGGAGGCGGCGGAGAGCAAACGAGGACAAAGGGGACGGTGTGCGAGGAAGAGCGGATGGCGTGATCCACGACTGTGAGAGTGTGCGCTGGATCTGGCGGAAGAGGACAGAGGAGAGGTTCGTATCGCTGCTGGAGGAGGGGGCGGAGAGCAGACGGCGGTGGAGCGACGTCAGGGCGGTGTGGAGGTCCGCGGTGGTGGAGCGGAGAACACGAGCGAGCGGAGATCGCGACGCTGTCGATTGTGAGGAGATACTCGAGCAGCAGTCGCATTGTGGCCATGTCCCCTCCGCCAGAGGAGAGGACAGAGATGGCGGAGCGTACTGCATTCCTGACTCCCTTTGGCAGCAGCGTGGTTTTGACCCGTGGGCGTGTGGGGAGAAGCTGGAGGATGGAGGGGACGGCGGTGAGGTGGCGGAGGACACGAGCCAGCTCGATTTCGATCGTGGCTTTGCCGGTGTACTCGTCAAGCAGCGCGTCCACCTCCTCCAGGAACGAATGCGAGTTCACGAGTGCGTCCGCCAGGGGATCCCCCGCTCCTCCCTCTGTCGGCGTCCCTCCCTCCTCCGCCAGCACTGAGAGACCTGGGAGGAGGCACCGCCAAGAGCTCAGTGAAGACCCCACAGAACAACGCCAACACGACTCGGGCGTCGGTGTGCCACTGTGCCAGTATGTCACGTGTCCACAAGGAGGAGGAGGAGGCGTGGATAAAGAGGACGCCAACAACTGTTGGTGTTGATGCGACCTGCAAGACCCGCCGCACCAACACCAACCACGTCAACGTGGCGTCGGTGGTGGGCAACAACAACCGTAGTGACTTGACCACACGGAGGACGCAAGTGTTGGCGTCTAACGTGGTCGCGACGCGAGGGGACGACCAGAGCTCGCTCAGGAGGGCCACCGCGTGCTCCACCACAGTGGTTGGGTCCAAGTGGAGGAGGGAGGAGCGGAGCGGAGGGGATGCGCACAGCGAGTCGAGGATCACGAGCATCTCGACCGGCAGTTTGTCGGCGCCCACAAGTTGGTGCAGCTCGAGTTGGCGTAGCACCGCGGCGGTGGCAGCGAGTGACGCCGACAAAACTCGCGCAGACGTTGGCTGCGCGTGGCGAACCAACTGCAGCGCCGACCAGAGCCGCAGGCGGCCTGCCTCATGCTGGAAGCGGTGGCACAAATCGGACCAACGCGCGATCACTCGGCTGGTCGCGTACGCGATCTCTTCGTCGTGGCGAAAGTCGGTGAGCACGGCGTGGAGGCGGTGGATAGACCCCGACAGTGCCGCAGATGTCGGCGACGACACCAACACTACCGACCGCGTCGTGGTGAGCACGTCGAGGATCAAGACCAACGCCGACAGGATGCGCTGCGCGTCGGTGTCGGCGTCGATGAGCTCCTGTACCGCATCGGCGAGCGCAGAGTTGGTGGATGCAGTTGGCATGTTCAGATGATTCAAGGTAGATAGACTTAGTGGTGGTAGTAACCGGCTAACTTTAGACCGTGGATGTGGTGGTCTAACCGAGCCGCACAAGAGATCAGTCTGCGACTTAATCCAACGGTATGAGATCGCCAACATGGACGCCAACTGTGTGCAACTGATCACGTCGGCGTCTGCGAGGCAGTTGGTGTGCGAGAGCGTATTTGACAAGGTCGAGGTGTTGCCCGGGAAACTCGCGTTCGCGTTGGTGCCCCTGAATGTTGCGTCCCGTTTCAGCGAGGTGGTGTCGGCGAGTCCATCAGCGATAGACCCGGACCAACACGAGGAGCATGCGAGCGCGATAGTCGCCAACGACGTGTTCGCGACGGTGGACGAAGCGTTGGTGTACGCACGATTCTTCGTGGATTTTGGACCGTTAGACCTCGGGCAGACCGTACGGTTTTGCCGCGATCTAACCCGGCGACTAACCGAGGTGGATCGCATCGTGCTCGTGACCAGCGACCATCCCCACAAGCGCGCAAATGTGATAGCGATGCTGTCGCTCTTTCTGGTCGTACTCCATGGCCAGACACCGACACAAGCGGTGGCGCCGTTCCGTTGCCTCCGTCCAGCACAGGGTTTCCGGGATGCGGCATGTGGCATCGCATCGTTCTTCTTGACCGTATTTGATTGTGCTCGAGCTGTGCACAAGGTGGGACTATCTTTATGGTTGTGATGAGACGCAGGAGTTGGCGTCTAACGTGCGTCGGTGGATCGGAGCAGGCTATGCGAACTGGGGTGTGGAACTACGAGACGTTCGCGCTTGATGACTACGAGCACTACGACAAGTTGAGCAAAGGCGACATCAACTGGATCGTGCCCGGCAAAGTGCTGGCGTGTAGCGGCCCACAGCGGGAGCGCGTGATATTAGACGCCAACGGCAGCACCACTCTGCTGGCTGCCGACTACGCCAAGGTCTTTCAGACACTGGGCGTCAGCTGCGTCGTGCGGTTTAACGAGCCTGATACCTACGACCGCAAGGCCTTCCTCCACGCCAACATCCGTCATGTGAGTTCGTGTAGTCCTCTTGAACACACCTACCGACGATAGACTGACATGTTGGCGTCTAAACGGCAGTTGGACATGGAGTACCCGGACGGTGGAAATCCGACGGATGAGGTCATGCTCAAGTTCATTCGGGTACGTATCCATGAACCCATTCGTCGGCATCAACCTGATTTTGATAGTCGCCAACTTTCAACAGACCTGCGAGCGTGAGTCTGGTGCGGTCGCCGTCCACTGCAAGGCCGGACTGGGACGCACCGGCACCAACATTGCGGCGTTTCTCGTGAAGAAGTATGGCTTCACAGCTGTAGAAGCCATTGCATGGTGCCGCATCTGTCGTCCAGGCAGTATTGTCGGTCCGCAGCAGCAGTTCCTCGTCGTGAAGCAGCCACTGCTTCGCCAACTTGCAGCGTGTGACAACCAGGAGGCTCCACAACACCAACAGCAGCCCGCTAGCGACGCCGTGAAGCCATCTCCACCGACAACAACAGCGTCTCGCAAGTCTAACAAGCCGACTGTGCCCAACAAGCTGCTGCTCGCGACGCGATCGAGTGGAGCCACTGTGGGCAAGCGGAGCAGAGTGGCACCAACTCGGTAGCACGGTGCTAGCACCCTTCGGTACTAATACTATACCTACCTAATTTCTGAATATTCACCAACAATCAAGTACTTCCACTAGACTGCGTTGAATCAGTACACTATTAACGCATATAAATGTGTACACTTCACTCATAATCAAATCAAACCAATGATACTAAACTCACTGAAGTAAAAGATTTATCTGTCCTCGTGATTGCTGGCTGTTTTAAACACCATCATCACGGGGAGTCACCCCGCCAGCATCAATTCTGTACATGCAAGACATGACGGCATCGGCATTCCCTAACTCGCCGATCTCAGCGCCAGCGCCACCACCAACTACTTCGCGATGTCCGCGCCAACACCACGCCACGCCGCCGCGGTCTGGGCTGACAATTCCAATATCACGCGCACACGCATCGTGCCGACTCACCGACTCGTCGCCGACGCCAACTTCCAAGTGACGCTCACCAACGCCGTGCAAGGCCGCGCTGCGATGGGTGACGCACCATTTGAATCGCCCGTCGGTGAAGTCTATCTTGTCCCTGAGCCAACACGGACGCTGTACCCGATTGGTCGGTGGATGGAGGACTGCAGCGCTTTCTTCGGCGACATGCGTTTGGACAATGGCGACGGCGAGTGGACCCACTGCCCGCGCTCGTTTCTCGGACGCCAACTCAAGCGTCTCCGTGAAGAGTTCCAGTTGGCACCAACTGTTGGTTTTGAGTTGGAGTTCCAACTCGTGGATCCTAAGACGCTGTCACCGATCGACTCGGCGCTCTACTGTTCCATGAAGGCCTTTCACGACGGCCGGGCGTGGCGAGTGCTCAAACAGATCGTCGAGTGCCTCGAAGATGACCTCGGTATCCCAGTGCATCAGTACCACGCCGAGTCAGCGCACGGGCAGCTTGAGATCAGCATTGGTACGTTCGGTTTAGACGCCAACACCACGGACACCAACACCGACGCGATCGTCCGTGCAGTGGACAAGCTCGTGCTCACGCGTCAGACGATCTACGCGACAGCGGCACAAGCAGGACTGCAGGCCACCTTCGTCCCGAAGCTGCGCATTGGCCAGGCAGGAAACGCTGCGCATATGCACATCGGTCTCTTGGATTTGTCGGCGCCGACACCGAGGTCTAACCTCTTTAAGACCAACTCATCACGAGCAACGTCGTTTCTGGCTGGGATCTTAGACGCGCTCCCGAGCATGTGCATGTTGTTGGCGCCGACTGTCAACTCGTACGATCGACTCCAGCCAAAGTGCTGGGCGGGGGCGTACCAGTGCTACGGGTACGAGAACCGGGAGGCACCTCTGCGGTTGGTGGGACCGACAACTGCGCGCACCGACTTTAGTCTCGCCAACCATTTCGAAGTCAAGACGATGGACGGCACCGCCAATCCGTATCTTACACTTGGATCGATCCTCGCAGCAGGAATGAACGGCATGGAGAACAAGTTGGTGCTTCCGCCAGCGTGTGGTGTGGATCCAGCCTCGCTCGAGGAGAGCGAGCGTCCAGGACGCTTGCCACAGTCGTTGGACGAGGCGATTGTGTCGTTTAAGAGTCGCGGTGAGGATCTATGGCGTCACGTGCTCTCCCCTTCGTACGCCGACTTGTTGGTGACCTTGCGCTCGGCCGAGTTGGCGCATTACGAGCACTTGACGCGGGAGGAAATGGTGAAGCAACTGGTCCAACGGTACTAACCATCTCCAGTCAGATACATAGACTTGGGAAGTTGGCGAAGTTGGTGTTAGACCAAAGGACTAAGCTCGATCTACAGTACAGTATCCGACATTGCGGTGGTTATTAGCTCCAGTCACTATTGAACTTCAACTTGACAGCTAGCGAATGTAACGGAAGGCAAGACTGTTGGTGCAAGTGCTCTCAGCTGCGTCAAGCACAGTTCAGTACGAAGAGCAGGCTGCTGTTGAACAGGAAGAAGTAGCGTAAACAGTGGTGGGATTGGTCCAAGATCCTATATTATAGCTTCGACAAAGTATTAGATACAGTAACTGCGTTGCATGCACGCGTATGTAGATTTCTCATGCCTGTTGCAAGTCTGCCGGTCTTGGTGGAACCGTAGAGGATATCAGATCCCCATTTCCGAGCTGTAACGCGTTTCACGACCATTCCTGCCCAAAAGACACCTGAGTCGGACATCTTAGACCCGATATAGTCCACCAGCGTCTATCGACGCCAACTCAATCGTGGTGGCCGACGCATCGACTTGCTTGTGGACCGCGAGCGAGTCAGACTACATACTATATCACCACAAGTTGTGGTGATAAAAATTTATGTAGTCTGACTCGCTCTGGACGCATCAGCTTCAAGGCAGATGCATTGACACCGCGTCGCAGGTTGGGCCAGCTGCGGCGACGCCTCGTTCCTACCGATTTCTTCCATCGTTTCGAGAACGCTTCGCTGCTCACCGACACCAACGTTCACTGACTGGCGGAAGAGCCGGTCAGGTCATCGAAGTCGACGGAAACTTTGAGCGCGTTAGACGAGGTGGCGTCCAAGAACAAGTCGTCCATCGCGGTCTACAGTCACCGAGGGTCTATTCGAGTCCACAAGGATTGAATCTGATGGGGGGGGGGCAGCACACTAACGTTACGCCGTTAGCATCCAGTCGATACTGGAAATCCATCCCCATTGATCAGGATCCTGATCAGGATCCAGAAAGTTGGTGTCCAGAGAATGCTAAAGATACGTATCCCTGCGATCTTTGAACAGCGTCGCATTCCTACCTGGGTCACGAACTTGATCTTTCGTCGCCACGAGACCAACTTGTTGGCGTCCGTTATCGCGGCACTCTCTTCCTACCCGCGCCTGACAAATAATAACGTTTCAAGTGAGAATCCGTGACTGTCATGCTCCCAGACGAGCCTCGCCGTTGGAATGTCACGTGGACCAAGTCCTGACCGACCAACAGTTGGTGTGGGCGGACCGACAGTTTGTAATTCTCCACCTCAAGACGATAGCTCGTCGACGTACTACCATTCTTTGGACCCGTCACGATGGCGCCAACTCGCATCGAGACCCCCGCACACCAACCAGGCGACCGGTTCTCCATCATGCCCATCGCCAACCGCAAGAAGAAGATGTGTCGCAAGCTCAAAGGTGCGCCAACGACAAGCTTTCGATGGCCTATAAAAGTTTGGCGTCTAACTTTGTCTGTTCAGTTGTGATGCTAGGCAACGGAGGCGTGGGCAAGGCTCGCGTGCTCTCGGCGCTCACCAACAACGGCGGCGTGTCCGTTGGTTTGGACTTCCGCACCATGATGGCGTCGGTGGATAGCGAGATCGTCAAGCTCCAACTGTGGCATGGCGCCAACCAAGAAAAGTTTGGCGCCGGCTTGCTGCCCCGGTCTTACTTTCGCAATGCGCGCGGTGCATTCCTCGTGTTCAACACCGCCAACCGCGCGAGCTTCCTCGCAGCGACCGAGTGGGCGCGTCAGTTGCAGCAAACCCACGACAAACACCAACCGCTCGCGGTGGTGCTTGTGGCAGTGGACCAGCACCACCAACTCAAGACACCAACACAGGTGTCGGTCTCTGAGGCAAGGTCAATGGCCTCCATCCTCCAGGCCAAGTTGGTGGAGTTCACTGACTCTGAAGATGATGGAGAGCGGTGTCTCCAGGCGATGGTTGATGCACTCACCGTCCCCACGCCGTGGTGTGTCGACCTCTCCGACGCTCCATCCAGACTACAGACCATCCAAGCGTCAATCCAAGAGGAAGTGTCGGCAGAATCCGAGACAGAGTCCGAGTCGGAGCCTGAAAACATTGACGATGAGGTGGACCAAGAACCGCGCAAGTCGTTGGTGTCGGCGCCACCGATCACCGTCGCTGGCACTTGGACCCAGTTCGCGATTCTCGCCCCGGGTCGCCGAGCCTCTGGGCTGTTCATGACGCTCGAGCTTGGCCACACGACACTTTCTGTCGGCGTTTTCTGCTCAGTGAAGCGGTCGGCACTCCTGGGAATGTGTCTGCTACTCCGTCTGAGCCCAGTTATGTTGATGATATGGCTGCTCCTCGTGGCCCACACCAACTCCTCGACCACGACTGGTGGGTTTTTGATGATCGTGGAGTTGGTGCAGGACGCAGTGCTCGAGTCGGCGCCAACGCTTGCGCATCCGTAGAGCTTTTGCATTTGTGTGTTCGTGTGTCTAGTGCTTTTCATGATCGTCAAGAGAATAACAACTTCAACATGTTCCAAATTCATGGTACACTGCCGTATCGTCACACACATGCCACAGATTGATTTCATTGTCCGGACCCAACTGCCACATCGTTAGGGAGTATGATTGCTCTTGCATTCATTCACGCAGCAAGCATGGCGAACGGGCCTCCGTGGCTCCCATTCTGGTGCGCTGTTGCAATTGATGACTCGCGTGTTTCAACTGTGGCTGTGGTGTATGCACTGGACCAGTCTGCACCAGATCGAGCAAGGCGAGAAACAGCCCGGTGGGACCACAAAAAGGTTCTGTGAAGTACAAGAATTCTCATCAGATTTTGAATTTTTGTTCCTGTTCGCACAGGAATGTTCTACGCAGTACACCCTGTACTACACGAGTCCACGCTGGCGAACTCCCACCACGGCAGACCCGCACACACGGCAAAGGCATCAAGGAAGACCTCACGTTGTGTGCTTGTCAAGAATGAGTCCTGACTCGTTGCTGAACCGGTGGGTGAGACCTCTCCATGCTTACGTGTGTATATACAGCGCGATTGAAGCCGCGGACGGACGAGAGAGCGTCATTCTCGAGGCTCTCCTCGATCACGACGCGGTGCTGTGCGGTGGCGAGATCGCGATCTTGGGGGACTTTATCGAGGGCCGCAATCGCGAAACATGTACTCCCTCCCGGGCGAAACTCGCTGCGAGGCGCACGTGCGGCTCCCATCGAAGTGGTTGCCATCGCACTTGCCGTGATGTGGTGGAGAGGCAGGTTGTGCACCGGAAAGTGCCGACAGACAAGCAAGCGCCAGCACGAGTGAAAGGGAAGAAAATGGAACCAACTCACAGTTGGACTGACGATGTGACCTGCGCCCGTCAGTCCAACCGTGTTTTTTCAAGCGCTGTGTCGTTCTCGTGGCATTTTGTTCTCGTGGATCCGTTTTGTAGGTTTTGTTCTCAGCGCCACCGTTGACGTCATCGGTGCATCGTCAACGAAAAAAAACGAGAGACGCCTGGAGCGAAGGAGAGCGCTGAAGTGATAGCGTCGTCGAGCTGTAGTCAGTCAGTCCACTCGCGGAGCCTGTCGCCACCTGCCCGATTCGTGACGCGAGGTGGACTGCCACATCAAGCCCTAGCAAAATATCGAACCGACGACCTGACACGAAATGTTGATCCGACACAAACAAGTGACGGTTGTGACACTCGCTTTGTCACCTTGGTGGGTCATCGCTCTGTCCCGTTTCTGTTCACTCAAAATCGAGGTTTTTTATCTTGGTTGACTTGCTCATTTTTTTTCGTTTACAAAAATGCAGGTGGTGGTGCTGGATTGCAAAGATTCGTGTTGAAGTGGATCGGTGTAAAACCTCGTTTCTCGCTCGCCATCAAAGTTGAAACGTGAGAGGCGGCGTCACCTTTCGCGCTCGCTGTGTCACCGCGCCTTCACATGCGAGCGTTGGAGCGCGCGGTGCAAAGCTGGTGTCATTTTCCGATAGGAGCTCCTGGCGTCATCCCCACGCAGTACGGAACTCTTTCCCAGACAGCCTAACCGTTAGACACCAACCACCATGACCACCGGCACTCTCCAGTTCAAGGGTATGTATGGTAGCCTCTATCCTGCCTCGTGGTCTATCGCCGTTAGACTCACCGCACGCGCTTTTGCTTTTGTTAGTCTCCAAGGTCGACACCATCCACAAGGATGTCGAGGACGCGCAGCACAAGCCGCACCTGACCATCAAGGTGACCATCGGCGAGCAGCACAAGAGCACCAAGTCGTTCCACCCGGACACCACCGTCGACGCGCTCCTCAACTTGTACGTTGTTGGCGTCTAACCGCCTTGGATCTCCCAACCCCGGAGCGGTCTAACGTTTTGTTCCCCCACAATAGTGACCTTGTCGACATCACCGGCACCGAAGAGGTTTTCATCGAGGCGATCGAGAAGAAGAAGACGCACGCCAAGTGGCACCTGCCGCTGTCCGAGTTCACCAAGGGCGCGGACTGGCTCGGCAAGGCGCTCAAGGAGAAGGACGGCCACAGCGTCGTCCACGTGCAGTCCAAGTGGTCGCTCAAGGGCGCTGTGCAGAAGGTGGCGGGCGAAAGCGCCACCAAGATCGTCGAGGCAGCCAAGGAGACGGTCACGCTGCACCCGCAGCGCGCGCTCGCCACCGTGGACACGCACCGCCCGTGGTTCCTCCGCGCCACGTACTACTACGACACCTCGAAGAATGTGTACAACTACACCACGAGCTTCCGCGTGATCGCGCCGGTGGCTCGCTTTGGCGAGAACACGGCCAACACCATCCTCCAGAAGATCACGGGCAAGTCGCTGACGGATTTGGACACGGCGCTCGTCGCGCCGAACCTCAACTCGCTCGACAATGCGGTGGACGCTACCATCCAGACCGTGCTGGTCAAGTTGGTGGAGGGCCAGTCGTTTGTGATCAAGACAAAGAACGATACCGTGAGCACGGCGTCGGTCGTGGTCGGCGCCACGCTCGACAAGGCCGGCAAGGTCAAGGACTACACGACGTCGTCGGTCAAGGCGGTCGCCGCGTCGGGCATCTCGACCGTCAGCAGCGTCACCGAGTACACGACCTCGTCGGTCAAGTCGGTGGCCACCACGAGCTACAACACGGTGGCCTCGGTCACGGACTACACGACCACGCAGGTAGCCAACGTGTCGTCGTCGGCGTACGGCAAGGTGCGCGGTGCCACCGTCTACGTGGTGAGCCACGTGCCGTACCTCGGCGCCAAGATCCGTGCGTAAACCAAGTTTGCAGTTATCTACTCTACATAGGCGCCGACACGTTGGCGAGTTGGTTCGGTCGGATGGATGGGGTTGGGTTGGGTTGGTCGGCGCCAACCCGATTGATCGATCGAGATCGAGTTTCGTTGGTCGTGCTGTATTTACCCCCCAGCACGATGTGTTTTTTTTCCCTTCTACTGTATCCGCGGCCAGTCCACAGGCAAGCTGGCTGTGATGATTGATTCTGGAAATTCTTCTCTTTTTTTATATTTACGTTGCGTGTTGAAAGAACAAAAAAGAAAAATGAATATGAAAATGAAAATACCGAGTGTGAAGAACAAAACCCAACATGACCTTGTGGTGTCCAGCAACGACGGGTCGATCAGGAAGCACGAGACGACTTTGGGGATAGACGCTACGGGTTATTAATAATAGTCTCCACAACTGGTGAGCCCCGAGGTTAGACCGTGCACGATTGCCACAGACTCCTTTCAACGAGGCGTGGGGAGCTTTAGAGTACAGTACGTGCGTGAGTGGCACTTTAGTCTGTCGGACTAAGTGTTTTGTCGGTGGCAGTGTGGCATAATTAATTAAAATACTAAAGTATCACCAAAAGCAACGAGTGACCATCACTCTTTCCTGCTTCAAGTCATTCAGGCGGGGTTGCAGCGTGACCATCACTCCGCACAAGTTGAAGGCACGAATGGCTTCTTCATGAAAGCGTGGCGAGACACGGCCGGACTGATTGAGGATACTACCGTGTATGTGCTGCCTCGAGTTCACAACTGAGGAAGCCCCCTCGTTTGTGATTGTACGGTGCGTGTTTTTGCCCAGTTCTATTGGCGTCGGATTTAGCAGGAAACTGCCAAACGGGTGACAAGCGTGAGTGTGTGGTCAAGGTACTGTATTGGTCGTTTGTTACTCACTGAGGGGGCGTTCGGGGTAGTTCCTGAGCCCACTGTGGAGCCATTTTTTTTAAACAACACTTTGACCATCGCCCCGCCCCGTTGGAATGATGGTGACCACGGCCAAGCCACCACAGGCTGCCACACGTTGGTGTCTTGGTCACGTGACCTAGACATGACCTAGGCATGCCTTTGGCTACATCAGCGCGGTCGTCTCGGCCGGACTCTCGCTCATTCTCACTGGTCTCATCGTCTACAAGTACACGCGCCACGCCAGCTTCTACTCGACCACGTCGGCCAGGAGCACCACAGAAGTCAACCGTCGACCCCTCGCCTCGCTGCCCACCGACCACCTGTGTCTTGTGATAGGCACCACCGGCATGGCCACGGTGAGTGCAGCATGCTGTGTGATCCCGTTCGGCGAAGGTGTTCAAGAGCTGCTGCCGTCCCAGCTCGTCGCACAACCTGTGGTCAGTAGCGGGCGCATGGTCACCACCAGTGACCACACTGGTCGCTTCCCTGTGAGTCGCATCAACACGGGACTCATCGAACGAACGTTAGTGGTGGTGGTGGCGTTTGTGCTTCACGAGCTCATCATCAGTTTTTTTCAGTCCTGGGTCTGCATTTCAACGGTTGTGGCCTGGAAACGTACAGAGAAGGGACCAGTGACCCTTCTCTGTACGCTCACGTTGTCAAGTGCTGCCCACAAATCAGTACATGTGTACATTGACAGGCCATCGTCCTCTTCTTGCCGGTGGACACTGGCCTTGTGGCCAGTGTTATTTTAATTTAATATAGTAAAATACCATACCTGGCCACAGATAATACTGCATCTATGAATTATTACTACTATTATTGTACTGCTCACCAACATTGATACACCGGTCTAGTCAAATGGATGTTTCTCGTCAACGACAAACGCTATGCAAACACACCGCACCACAATAGAACGACAACGATCATGCAAACATAGTTTCTCTGTCATCCACTCCATTCTCGCAATAGCGAAGCAACATGAAGGCGTTCACCGACGGTGAACAAATTATGATTCTGCGGGTCCATGCGTATTTTCTTGCTGAGGCGAAGGCAAAACTCGATCCGGAGGGCCGTGAAGTGCGCGCCCGTGTTGCCGCATGTCTCGGCATTGGGGAGGCCATGGTTGGGCGCGTCGTGGCCTCCGCCAACAAGAGAAACAAGGTCGGCGGCGAGCCGCCTCGCTCCGCCATCACCCACCAGCCACAGGGTGTCATCGAAAACTACAGGGAAATTATTGCTGACGTCATCACAAATCGCAATTTACAGGGTGACCCAACAACGGCT